>OZ030007.1:77812202-78102202 GCA_964023405.1 Apodemus agrarius | reverse complement strand
ATTGAAAAAAAAATATTGTTCTGTAGGAAAGCTTGTGGGGCATTTTCTTAAAGACTGATGTGGAGGGCCCAGCCCATTGTGGTGACACCGTCCCTGGGCTGGTGGTCCTGAGGGCCATAAGAAAGCAGGCTGAGCAGTCCAAACTCGAAAGCTGTTTTCCTCTATAGCCTCTGCTGCGGCTCCTGCCTCCAGGTTCCTGTCCTGTTTGAGTTCCTGCCCTGACTTCTTTATCCAATGATCTGTTACCAGAAAGTTTAAGCCAGATAAACCCTTTTCTCGCTAAGTCGCCTTTAGTCATGATGTTTTGTGGGGGGAAAAGGCGGGGGGCGAGGCCCCAGGTAAAATAGGCAGGCAGAGCCCAGCCCACATAGGGAAAACTGGCTGGGCCTGCAGCCTAGGGATAGAGGGCTGGGGAGAGAGAGAGAGAGAGAGAGAGAGAGAGAGAGAGAGAGAGAGAGAGAGAGAGAGAGAAGAAGAAGAAGAAGAAGAAGAAGAAGAAGAAGAAGAAGAAGAAGAAGAAGAAGAAAGAAGAGGAGAGGAGAGGGGAGGGGAGGGGAGGGGAGGGGAGGGGAGAGGAGAGGAGAGAAGAGAAGAGAAGAGAAGAGAAGAGAAGAGAAGAGAAGAGAAGAGAAGAGAAGAGAAGAGAAGAGAAGAGAAGAGAAGAGAAGAGAAGAGAAGAGAAGAGAAGAGAAGAGACAGGCTAGCAGGGGAGGGAGGTCCTTGTTCAGAAGGCAGTGCCATTCTGACATGGGCCTCCTGGGTACCTGTAGAGGAAGCTTGGCTGAGAAGAGGCTGGATCCTACCTTGGGTCTGGAGACGCTGAGGCCTGCTCCACATTCTTACACAGCGGGTTTTGATAAGAAGAGACAGTTCGCAGTTTCAATGCTTTATTATAGAAAAGTAGGGCGAGAAAAGGAGACAGAGAAGTAAAGAGAGAAAGAGAAGATAGAGGGTGAGAGCTGGCCATGACCACGTGGGAAGAGGGGAAAGAATGGGGAGGGAACAGAGAGACAAGAACAAGGACCACAGAAAAACAAGAGAGCGAGGAGGGGCAAGAACCTCCTTTTATAGTGGGCTGGGCTACCTGGCTATGGCCAGTTAACTGTGGGGTGGGGAAAACCTGGCTGTATCCAGGTGACTGTAGGGGTGGAGTCCAGCCAGAACCCTAGGGGCCTGGGGTGTGGCCATACGTGACTGATGGTCACAGGATTATGGAGCTGAGGAGTCAGGAGTCTGGTTCCGTCCCTTGTAGAATGTTCTACTGGGTCTCCAGAGTGAGCCTTGCTCAGCCAGGCCACAGACTGCCTTACACGGGCCCACAATGTTTCATCACAGCAATAGAAACCCTAAGACAAACTAGGCAGTGGTGGTGCGTACCTTTAATCCTAGCACTCAGGAGGCAGAAGCAGGTGGATCTTTGAGTTCAAGGCCAGCCTGGTCTATTAGTCTACAGAGTGAGTTCCAGGACAGCTAGGACTATACAGAGAAGCCACCCTCCACAAATATTATATATATATATATATATATATATATATATATATATATATATATACACACACACACACATATATATATAGTATTATATATTATATATCATATATTATATTATATATAATATATAAATATATATAATTATATACATACATATAAACTGGAGGCTAGCTTGGTGGCAGTGAGCGTCTCTAGCATGCACAAGGATCTGCATTATTCAACTCAGCATCACCGCCACCCCACCAAAACAGAAAAGAAAGACTAGGGGAACTAAAGTAAAACATGTAAGTAACAATGTATGGGTATACATATGTTGTTGAGACAGGGTCTTACTGTGTAGCTGAGGATGAACTTGACTATCCTATTGGCTCAGCTTTCTTGTTTGTTTGTTTTTTTGGATTGTTTTGTTTTGTTTTTGAGACAGGGTTTCTCTGTGTAGCCCTGGCTGTCCTGAAACTCTGTAGACAAGGCTGGCCTCGAACTCAGAAATCCGCCTGCCTCTGCCTCCCGAGTGTTGGGATTACAGGCGTGCGCCACCACACCCGGCTTGGCTCAGCTTTCTAAAGGCTGGACTCAGACATGTGTCCCACACTAAAATGTTCATATTTATGTGTATATTACATATGTAGAGACATACAACACATGATGATGCATGTGTCTTCATGTTCTTTCTAAGACTTCCCTAAAGGGTTTTGCTATTCCTCAAGGTGTATGTCCTGAAGCTGAACAAAATGGAACTGTTGCCGTTTCAAGCTGACGTGGAAATCGGCCAGATTATCGAGGTGCCCATTGCAATGTACCATGTAAACGCAGAGACCAAGGAGGCCATCGCATTCACAGACTGCTCGCACTTACCCCTCGACCTCAACTCGGATAAACAGGGAGTCTTCACTCTTCTTAAAGAAGGCAAGGCTAAGCTCCTTACCGCCCCCCACTTCATCCCCTGAGGGGCCAACCGACACTAAAGTGTGATCCAAACAATTCTTTCTCTTCTTCCTTCCCTCCCCATTCCCACCACACACACACACACACACACACACACACACGCACGCACGCACGCACGCACGCACGCACGCACGATCCTGATGTCACATGAAAGGCCTTGAAGCAGTTGTTACTCTACTCTTTTTTATGAATGTTGAGAGCAAAAGCACAGGGGGAAAATGTTGTGTCTGTGTGTGGTATGCATGTGCTCATGTTCAGGTGAATGTGGATGCATGCGCACACATGCAGGTACGGCCTGGATCTGGAGGTGCTATTGGGGTCTTCCTTGATTGCATGCCACTCTAGTTATCCAAGCAGAGCCTCTCACTGAACTCAGAGCTCACCCCTTCTCACTGGTCAAGCTTATTTGGGGTCCTGTCTGCTTCACAAGTGCTGGAATTCCAAGAGGCTATCACACCTGCCTGGCTTGTCCGTGGGCCTGGGGGACCTGAACTCTGGTCTTCATGCTTGGAGGGGTGTGCTTTATCTTCTGAGCCCTCTCCCCATCCCCGAGGCTGAGCTGCTAACCCTGCGGCTGAACAGACCATTGTCAGTTCTAGGAGCGTCTTCCACGTCTGGCCTCCTTTTCTTTTCCCCTTTCTTGCTTTAATATATGCGGTTTTGTTTTCAGGAGTGAGGATGATTTTAGGGACTCGGACATGCTAGACATGGGCTCTCCCACTGCACCATGGCCCCAGCCCTGTCATATTTCCTTTTAAGAGGAATACAGTTTCTTTTCTTTTGTGAGACAGAGCCTCGCGTAACCCAGACTGGCTTTGAACTTGTGATGTAACCAAAGACGACCTTGAATTTTTGATCCTCCTGCCTCCTGCTGGGAGGACAGACATGCCTGATTGACATTGTGCTGGGGTCAGAACATGCTCAGTAAGCACTCTCTGATCTCAGCCATTCCCTTGGTCCTGACAGTATGTCTTTCTAGTGAAAAAGGAAAACATGGATAATTTATTCATAAAGACTGGCTTGCATGCTTCCTGCTGTTGGAGTTCATAGTTTATACTGAGCCCCACTGAGCTTCCCTGATACAGTGCGGAAGTGGCATGACATACCTCTTTGCATCTGGTGTTTGCCAGCCTCCTTTGTGAGCTCTTTCCCATAGCAATCCATGGGACTCTCCTGTCTGTAGGAGTGATGACGTCAGCTCCACTTCCCCCTGCTCGTCAGCATGTAACATCCTTCTGCTCTCTACACACCCCTGCTCTAAGCTCTAACTAATGATGTAAGGTATAATGTCACTTTAACTTCTTATCCTGGTAACCATTGTAAATGGTTTTAAAATGTTACTTAATTATCAATATGACCTGGCCAGTCCCCCAGTAATCAAGGCAGAATCCTACAGATTTATTTATTTATTTATTTATTTATTTATTTATTTATTTATGTATATGAGAACACTGTCGCTCTCTTCAGTCACACCAGAAGAGGGCGTCAGATCCCATTACAGATGGTTGTGAGCCACCATGTGGCTGCTGGGAACTGAACTCAGGACCTCTGGAACAGTAGCCAGTGCTCTTACCCTCTGAGCCATCCCTCCAGTCTTTCTCTGGATTTTTGTTTTGTTTTGTTTTTTGAGACAGGGTTTCTCTGTGTAGTCCTGGCTGTCCTGGAACTCACTCTGTAGACCAGGCTGGCCTCGAACTCAGAAATCCGCCTGCCTCTGCCTCCCGAGTGCTGGGATTACAGGCGTGCGCCACCACACCTGGCCTTTCTCTGGATTTTTAAAATCAGCTTTAGCATGATTACTGGCCTAATTACCCCTAATCTATTTTTCTATAGACTAGACCGTTAATGTTAATTCCCCTGCTGTGCTCCTCATGTTCTTGCTGTTTGAGCCCTGCGTTATTTCTGTTCCATCAGTCTGTCCCAGGGGACATTTACTCAGCTATACCCTCCTGTTCTCCTGTCTTCCCTCTCCTCCCTCCTCCTCTCCTTTCTTCTTCCTTCTCTTTCTATTCCTGGTCCTTCCCTGTGACCCCCCCAGACAGTAGCTGAAACCCCACCTACCTCTATTTTCCCCAGGAATTAGCCAATAGTTTTAAGTTGGGAGCAACCAGATCTTAGAGTTCAGGATTTAACTTTTTTTTGTTTTTGTTTTTGTTTTTGTTTTTTTGTTTTTTTGAGACAGGGTTTCTCTGTGTAGCTCTGGCTGTCCTGGAACTCACTCTGTAGACCAGGCTGGCCTCGAACTCAGAAATCCGCCTGCCTCTGCCTCCCAAGTGCTGGGATTACAGGCGTGTGCCACCACCACCTGGCAGGATTTAACATTTGAATGCACAGCCCAGATGAATCCTCAACAACTGTTGTGCCTTCGTGAACCCCAAAGACGACCAAGGAGCTGTTCTGGTGTAATCACATTATGGTCTCTTTATTAATAACTCAAACGTGGGCTTACTCACTGCTGGCCCACAGGACAGTTTGGTTCTATAGGAAATGGAAATAATTGGCGGGGCAGGGTGGGCATCCAGCCTGGCAAGCGTCTAACCGAATGTCTGTTGTAAGCCGAAGGTGTGTGCTCTGAAGCAAGACCATAGATGATCACAAATCCTCTGAAAGAACATCTGGAACAATCAGACGAATCTTTGATTAACTGTTGCTAAGAAATAGCTAGGGAATAACTCTGGCCCAGAGCAAGCCGTGGGGTCCTTCCTGGTACTTAGGTGCAGCTTGGGTTCAACTGTGGGCCAAGTTCTCAGACTTTTTGTTTTTCTTTTAAGATGGAGACTGGTTCCAAGATGGAGTGGGTTTGGCCTCTCATTCCCCACTTTCTCTGGTAACTAGAAGGCCCAATCATGGGACTTCCTGAAGCTCATAGGCTTCCTTTTGGAGGGACTGGTAGCGACTTGTTATCATCCTAAGTTGAATAGTCTCAAGTCTTTCTTTAATGATCTGGACTAACTTGTTCAGGATGCAGGGGCCAAAGGTAAGGAGCAGAAGTGAAATGAGCAGGGACCCAGCAGGGTAGATACCAAGGTGCTCAGCCATGAGGAGCTGTTGATCCGTGATTGAACCAGCCTTGTGCCTGCTCTTTTTTTGAACCAGCCTTGTGCCTGCTCTCTCTTTTTGGTCAGGCCCACTCTCACTTTGGCCATTGACTCTTTGACCAGTCCAGAGTGGTCAACATAAAATCAGCATTCTGTTGGAGGGCTGTACACGGCCCTCCTTGTTGCATAAACAAGAGATCCAGCCCCCTCTTATTCTGAAGTACTGTGTCTGCCAGGGAGTCCGAGAATCTTGGAGATGAGATCCCCCCCCCCCCAAGACAGGGTTTCTCTGTATAGCCCTGGCTGTCCTGGAACTCACTCTGTAGACCAGGCTGGCCTTGAACTCAGAAATCTGCCTGCCTCTGCCTCCCAGAGTGCTGGGATTACAGGTGTGTAGCACCACCGCCCGGCTGAGATTTTTAAAATCTCTCTGTTAGTATATAGCCTCTCTTAGACCCTCATACTACTTGTTTGCAACACCAAGGAAGCGAGTCCTGTTCCTGTGCCAGCCGTGCCTAGTTCTACGAGAACCACCAGAGTTTCAGCCTAAACTGGTTCTCCCTTGGTTCTTCTGGGGACTAAACCTGAGGTTCTGTCCAGGAAATCTAGAACTTGGTTGTCTGTGTGATAGGTGATCCTGGGTGACAACT
Source organism: Apodemus agrarius (assembly GCA_964023405.1). NCBI lineage: Eukaryota > Metazoa > Chordata > Mammalia > Rodentia > Muridae > Apodemus > Apodemus agrarius. The sequence continues at coordinate 78,096,078 of OZ030007.1, read as the reverse complement.
GGACAAGGGTACAGAATTCTTTGTCCTGATGTAGTGTAGGCCTGTGGACGCATGGGGTAAGCCCTGCAGTACTAGCATGCCCACCCGGCATTAGGTGGTAATAGGAATTTATCATTATCTGGATTTGTCCTGTAGGTCAGGTTACAAAGATGGCTGGCTATAGGCCCCAGGGACTGTCCCTACACAGGTGCCTTGGCCCTCTATGGCCTGTAAGGTCAGCCTGGCCTCACCTTGCTTCCATCTACAGTTATTGGAATACTCAGTTTCAGTAAAGTTTCAAATCAGGGCTATGTCTTCAAAGTAGTGTGGTCTTATCTTGGAGCACAGCCAGCATGACTAAGCTAACTCAGGTCTGGAGGCACTGGTGACCTGAAAAGACTGGACCATATATTCTAGAGGGGCTCGTGGCTATCATTACTCAGTCTTTGCATTGTCCTGGTGGCTTGGGTTGGGACCTTCTTAGGGGAAGATAGATGTGGGGCTCTGGGGTAGGATTAATGTCCAGGCCCACAGAGGTGGTGGGCATTGGGGCCAAGAACAATTGGGGGTGTCTGAACATAGAGTCGGGTGATGAGTAGGACTCTAGGATCTTTACCAGCAACAAAGTTTCAGTCCCCAAGTCTTTTTTTTTAAGATTTATTTATTTACTTAATGTATATGAATACACTGTAGCTGTCTTCAGACACACCAGAAGAGGGCATTGGATCCCATTACAGATGGCTGTGAGCCACTATGTGGTTGCTGGGAATTGAACTCAGGCCCTCTGGAAAAGAGGTCAGTGCTGTTAATTGCTGAGCCATCTCTCCAGCCCAGTCCCCAAGTCCATTACTGATAGTCCATTCAGCCTTCCTACCGTCATCTGTGAATCTAATAAGAGGATTACATTTCTCCCTGCAGGCCTGGGTATTGAGCCTAGTCATGGTGATGAGGTCCTTATTGGGGAGGGGGACTTCTAGTGTATCCAGCCAGTGGATTTGCATCTCCAGGCTGCACAGAAGAAAGCCTCAGGGTCTCCACATTGTTGCATTGGTCACGGCACTGGGGATGTCCTGGGCAAATGTAAGAACTTGGTGTTTAGTCTCCCATCACACCAAATGTGTATTGTAGCCATAAGCTGGTGGGTACTCTTCCAACACTATTTTAGAGAGGGGGTCCCATCCTTTACCCACCAAATTACAGAGGTAGACATGGAGATCGGGGTGCCAGGTACCTGGGGGCATAACCTGGGAAGTGGAGTTGATAATCTTTCCTGTGGCTGTATTGATGATGGCCCTGGTAAGATAAAGGGGCTGGAGGGAGTTGGGTTTTGTTGTACATACAGCAAGGAGGTTCATCAGGACCGTCGTAATGTGAGCTTGAGAGGGTAGGAAGGGTGTCTGATAGCCTTCTATTTCTCTTGTCTCCGCTGGCCTGGGGTGTCCTCAGCTACAAATGGGTCTGTGATTCGAGCATATGTGGTGGATCCGCACTGCAATTCTGTCAACCTTTAAGACAGTAGGTGTGGTCAGGATGATGGCATAGGGACCTTTTCGATGAGGCTTTAATGACCCCTGGCGGTGTCTCTTTATTAGGACATACCTAGGCCACCTGTTGGGGGGGGGGTCTGTTTTATAGAGAGCGTAAAGTTTAGGCCAGACATGTTTATGAGCCCATTGGATACCTTCGAGATGGTCCAGCAGTTGGTGATTTTGAACTCAGCCACGGCCTCTCCCTGTCTGTTAAGACAATGGGGGGTGGTGTCCGGAGTATGATTTCAAAAGGAGTGAGTCCCATTTGGAAAGGGGAGTTTCCCACCCAGCAGAGAATGAAGGGGAGAGTCGCTCAGTCATTGTGAGTCTCTTAGGTCAACTTAAGGTCTCTTTTAGGTTTTGTTTATTCTTTCTACCTGTCCTGAACTCTGGGGTCTACAAGCACAATAAAGTTTTTAATCAATCTCCAGAATATTGGCTAGTCTCTGATTTACTTGGGACACAAAAGCTGGCCCATCGCCTGACCTGTCATCTGGGGACGTCCATACCCTGGCAGTTTGTCCTCTGAGAGCTTCTTTGTCAGCGTGGATGTGGTTTTATGTTGGTGGGGAAAGCCTCGGGCCAACCTGAAAAGGTATCTATAAACACCAGTAAATATTTTTATCTAAATTTTTCTGGTTTAACCTGTATGAAGTCTGTCTCTCAGTAGACTGGGCTTTGTGCCTCTGAACCTATTATTGGGGTTCTTCTTAGGCACCCCGTTAGTTGGCTGGCAGGCTTTGCAGTTTGTGACAATCTCGGCTATCTTTGAGTTGGCATCACTAATCCTGATATCAGATCCTGCAGTGTCCAGACGCCCACGTTGGGGGAGCCGTGGGTCTTCTTGGATCCTCTGGAGCTGTAGTTAGAAGGGTTGCAAGTGCACTTGTGGGTACTGGGAACCAATCTTGGGTCCTCTGGAGGAGCCTTCGGTGCTCGTAACCACTGAGCCCTTTCTCCAGCCCCAAATTATACTTTTGTTTTGTTTTGTTTTGTATTGTTTTGTTTTGTTTTTTGAGACAGGGTTTCTCTGTGTAGCTCCGGCTGTCCTGGAACTCACTCTTTAGACCAGGCTGGCCTCGAACTCAGAAATCCACCTGCCTCTGCCTCCCAAGTGCTGGGATTAAAGGCATGCGCCACCACTGCCTGGCTGGCTCCTAATTTCTTTCTTTCTTTCTTTCTTTCTTTCTTTCTTTCTTTCTTTCTTTCTTTCTAAGTTTTTTCGAGACAGGGTTTCTCTGTGTAGCCCTGGCTATCATGGAACTCACTCTGTAGACCAGGCTGGCCTCGAACTCAGAAATCTGCCTGCCTCTGCCTCCCAAGCGCTGGGATTACAGGTGTGCGCCACCACCGCCCAGCGGCTCCTAATTTCTTAAAAAACAAAAACAAATAACCAGACTATTTATTATTCTACTGAAGTTATGGTGTGTATGTGTTTATTGTTGGGACAGGGCTTCCTGTTGCCCAGGCTTGCCTTAAAGCTGACTGTAGTTGAGGCTGGCTGTGAACTCCTGACTCTTCTGCAGCCCCCTCCCCATAGTGTAAGCCCGTGTCACCCACCATGCCTGCTTGAAATCATGTCTTCTGATTGGCAGGTATTCAAACGCCTGGAGCGACGCACTGTTCTAGTGTCCATCTAGCAGCCACGTCCCCTGGCCATACTCTGGTGACCGTCAGTGTGACTGGGCATGAAGAGCACGTGTGGAGCAGCGCCACATTTGCTGCTTACGAACCTCTAAAGGTGAGCCATCCCAGGGAAGGCCGGGGAGCCTCGGGTGCTTGCATGGGCTGACAGCATGCCTGCGTGAGGACTCCTGGAAGGACTCTGATCCTCCCATATTTGTGAGGTAGAGACTGGAGGATCAGAATTCAAGGTCATCCTTGGACACATATTTAATCAAATTCCAGCCTGGGCTACATTGAGACTGTCTCAAAAACAAACAAGCAAACCCCCAAAGCTAGTCCTGACTGTGTTTATTCAGGATAAACTCCCACTACCCACTACTGAGGCTTCAACAACTGAGAGTGAGGAGGGCAGGGATTCTGACTGCCAGTTCCAAGGAGACGGAGACAGGGAGGAGGGCAAGCAGTATATGATGTGGGAAATCAAGTACTTAAGACACTTTATGGTAATATCTGAATTTCTGCATATGCGTGTGTGTGTGTGTGTGTACATACATATATATATATATATATATATATATATATATATATAATATATGCATCTGTAAGTACCAATCCCACAGACTACTAGCACAGTCCCTGTTGAAGAAAGGTATTACTCAGCAACTTACTGTCCTGTAGAAGATGAATCAGTCCTATTTATACCATGAATTTATATACTTTTAGAACATCAGCCATTTGGGACAGTATGGGTTGGTCCATAAATATTATGACAAGTGGTTCAAAATAAAAGCAGGGACAGCCTATCTACTTTGTTTAATCCATTAAAAATTAACATTGAGGGGCTGGAGAGATGGCTCAGCAGTTGAGAGCACTTGTTGATCATGCAGAGGGCCTGGGTTCAGTTCCTAGCACTCAAATGATGCCTTAAACTGCCTGTAACTCTAGTCCCAGGGTATCTGATGCCCTCTTCTGTGTCTTCCACAGGCATCAGAGAACAGGCATGCACGTAGTACACAGGCATGCATACAGACAAGGCCCTGGTGCACATAAAAATAAGAGATTTAAAAAATGAAAAGTCCTATCTCCACATTCTTGCTATTGAAACTGGCAAATCCTAACCCATTGCCTCTTAGAATAAAGACAAGGTTGGCACTAATGAGAGAAGCAAGGTAAACAATTAACTTAAATTTCTGGGAAAGGAAGCTGGGAACTTGCAGAGCTGGTAGATTATTGCCAAGCATCCACAAAGCCCAGAGTTCAATCCCAGCTGCATATAAAACCAGCATGGCCACACCCGAGAAGTCTCAACCAACACAGCTGCCTAAAAGGGACCCTGAACAAGGACACCAGTAGATATGTTAAGGTGGAAGGAGGAATGCTCACGAAGCCTTAACCCTAGACAGAGACTACAGGCAACTACGGAATGGTAGGCGCAGGAGGCTGCTCTTCCCAGGGAAGAGCACACCGTAGTTTATTGTCTTAGGACCACTACTGCCGCCATGAAACACCATGACCAAAAGCAAGCTAGGGAGGAAAGGGTCTATTTGGCGTATATATCACTGTTTATCATTGAAGGAAGTTAGGACAGAACTCACACGGGGCAGAACTCACACGGGGCAGAACTCACACGGGGCAGGCACCTGGAGGCAGGAGCTGATGATGCAGAGCGTGGAGTGTTGTTTACTGGCTTGCTCAGCCTGGTGTCTGTCTATCTTTCTGTCTGTCTGTCTAGTTTTATTTACTTGATGTATATATGCATACACACCTGCATACCAGAAGCAGGCATCAGATTTCATTATTTGATGGTTATGACTACCATGTGGTTGCTGGGAATTGAACTCAGGACCTCGGGAAGGGCAGCCAGTGCTCTTAACCGCTGAGCCATCTCTCCAGCCCCTCAGCCTGCTTTCTAATAGACCAGAACCTCCAGCCCAGGGATGGCCCTACCCATAATGAGCTAGGTTGTCTCACACCAATCACTAATTTAAAAAATGCCCCATAGGCCTGTCCACAGTCCAACTTTATGAAGGGATTTTCCTTTCTTTAATCTATCTATCTATCTATCTATCTATCTATCTATCTATCTATCTATCTATCTTCCTTCCTTCCTTCGTTTTGGTCTTGTTTGTTTGTTTGTTTGTTTGAAATGGGGTTTCTCTGTGTAGCCCTGGTTGTCCTTTAAACCAGGCTGGCCTTTAACTCACAGAGATCCATCTGCCTCTGCCTCCTAAGTGCTAGGATTAAAGGTGTGTGCTACTACTGCGTGACCTGAGGCATTTTCTTAACTGATGTTCTCTCCTCTCAAATGACTTAAGTTTATGTTAAGTTGACATAAAACTGTCCCGCAGTTATCCAATGCCAAATGTTCAGTCCTGAAATCATACATAAAAAGTAATATTATACAGACTAAACAGGGTGTACTTATATATTTAGGAATATATATTGGTGTACACACACACACACACACACACACACACACACACACACAAATGCAAATCACCACCACCCCACCAACAACAAAAACAACAACAACAAAGAGGAAGAATCCATACATTTGAGAGAGAACAAGGGAGAGTGTTCAGAGAGCTTCTGGAGGGAGGACAGGGAAGGGAGAAAATGATGAGACTGTATTATGATCTCAGCCAGGTGATGGCACATGCATTTAGTCCCAGCACAAAGAAAGCTGAGGCAGGTGGGTCTTTTTGAGTTTGAGGTCAGCCTGGTCTATATAGCAAGGTCTAGGGGAACTAAGTTGTTCTCTACATAATAAGAACCTGTTCTCAAAATAAATAAATAAACAATAAAAATAAACCCAAAAGACTATATAGTCTCAATAATTATAATAAAGAAGAGACTGTCCCAAAATATATTTTAAAAAAATACTTTATATGACAACAATCAGGGAAAAAGAGGTCACAAAGTTGAATGAGAGCAAGGGGAACGTAGGGCTTGGAGGGAGAAAGAGGAGGGGGGAGCATGTCATATTTTCATTTCAAACAATATTATTTTCTAAAGACATGGCAGGACACATTGGTAATCCAGGCACAGGGCAGGTGGAGGCAGGCAGATCAGAAGTCGAGAGACTGTGGGAGACCTACTGTCCAAACAGACGAGTCAAATGATTCCTAACGATGTGGGGTCCATTTGTTTCAGGCTCTAAACCCCGTGGCCGTGGCCTTGGTGGCATGGCAGGCCGTGAAGGAAATGGTGTTTGAAGGTGGCCCTCGGCCATGGGTCTTGGAGCCGTCCCGATTTTTTTTGGAGCTGAGCATGGAGAAGGCAGAGGCCATCAGAGTAACAGAGGTCCGGCTGCCGGCCAAGAGGAAGCAGAACCAGTATGTCTACCGCGTCCTGTGCCTGGAGCTAGGGGAACAAGTGAGGAAACAGCCGTTCTCCATCATTAGTATGATGTTGCAACTTGTCGTGTAATACTTTTTTTAAAGATGTTTTTATTTATGTATATGTGTGTTGGCCTTCATGTGTGTATATGCACCGTGCTCTTAATCACTGAGCGGTCTGTCGAGCCCCTGGCCTCAGTTGTTGTTGTTTTTTAAACTTTTAAAGTCTACTTATTAATTTGGTTTTGTTTTGTTTGGGTTTTTGATGTGTTTTGTTTTGTTTTGTTTGAGACAGGGTTCCTCGATTTAGCCCTGACTGTCCCAGAACTTGTTGTATAGACTAGGCTGGTCTAGACTCAGATCCACCTGCCTCTCCCTCTCTACTACTAGGACTGAAGGTGTGCGCCACCACACCGCTCTCACAACTTTTTGGTGAGTTTCTCAAGTTTTCTGAATCAGTATTGTTCTTTATAGTGTCCCACGTGTGATACACACTGTGAGTGTGTTTTCACACATGTGTGGGCACACATGTGAAGGTGCCCGTTCAGCTCAAAACTGACATGGGGGTCAATTCCTCAATCCCTGCCTTCCTTATTTATTGAGCAAGGTCTCTCAGTGCAGCTGGAGCTTGCCGATCCCAGCTGGCCTGGCTAGCCAGCTTGGTCCTGACACCCTGTCTTTGGCCCTGGGTTTACAGAAGGCACCTGGTACCTGCCATTGAGTTCATTTTGTCTCGGGAACGTCCCTCCAAGAAGAAAGGGACAGTGGTTAGTGGCGAGGATGTGTGAGCATGTGGTGCAGTCCCTAGTGGAAGCTGGCAGTTTCAGATCCCCTGACGCTGGAATTACAGGTGGTTGTGAGCCCCCTGGCGTAAGTTTTGGGAACTGACCTCATGCTCTCTACCAAAACAGGTGCACTTCTAACTGCTCGGCCATGTCTCCAGCCCCACCCCCCACCCCTAGATGGTTAGTTTCTACTTGAGTCAATACAGAATTACCTAGGAGGGAAGTCTCAATGAAGAATGGTTCACATTCGGGTGCTATAGATATGCCAGTGAGGGATTTTGTTTGTTTTTGAAACAGGGTTTCTCTGTGTAGCCCTGGTTATCCTGGGACTAGCTCTGTAGACTTGGCTGGCCTAGAACTCAGAGATCTGTCTGCCTCTGATTCCTGTGTACTAGGATTAAAGGTGTGTGGCACCAACTGCTCAAGGGGACTTTTTCTTTTCTTTTCTTTTCTTTTCTTTTCTTTTCTTTTCTTTTCTTTTCTTTTCTTTTCTTTTCTTCTTTCTTTCTTTCTTTCTTTCTTTCTTTCTTTCTTTTTTTTTGAGACAGGGTTTCTCTGTATAGCCCTGGCTATCCTGAAACTCACTTTGTAGACCAGACTGGCCTCGAACTCAGAAATCCACCTGCCTCTGCCTCCCAAGTGCTGGGATTACAGGCGTGCGCCACCGCCCCCCCCCGCCCCCCCCAACCCCCCCACCCCCCGCTGACTTTTTCTTTTAATAAGAGTTAAGACGAGGGCTTGGACTCAGAGAAAAGGGAGGGGCGAGCAAGCATGCACACAGGGGCTCCACACTTTGCTCACGCTGCAGCTGCATCGTCAGGATGTAATGAGACTGCTTCAGTTTCTGCCATTCTCAGTGGTGGCGCACACCTTTAATGATTGCTGGGACTTATAGCTCAACTGGGAAAAACAAACAAACACACCCTTCACCCAGACCCACAGGGCTCCAGATTCAGAGCGAGACTCTTCCTCAAAGGAATAGAGCAGGGAGAGATGGAGGAGGCTGCCTCCTGCCCTCGGTGGCCTCTGCCTGGAGTATTGTTAATTACCCAGTGGGTCCAACTAGCAGTGTGCATATTCATATGGGTGTGTGGCTACTCATCAGGGAATGAACAACCTACCAGCAGCCGCATCCTCTGAGGAAGAGCGACTCTCCCTCCCTTAGTAATGTTACCTTCCAAAAGCTCCCGATAGAGTTGTGGGTCCTTGAGGTCCCATTCCTCATCCATACCAGAATTTTGACTATACGAGCTACCACAGTCCCTGAGCTGAGGTGATTCACAATTGCCTGTAACTGCAGCTCCAAGAGACCATCCATCTTCTGGTCTCTGTGGGTACCTGCACCCATGTGGTTTCCACTTACAGACACATACACATGCACAGAAGTCTTAAGGACTGGAGACTCAGTAGGTACAGAGAGCCTGCTGCTCTCTCAGAGTGCCTGGGTTTGGTTTCTCCAGAGTACCCTCACCTCTGGCCTCTCTGAACATGTGTACCCACTGAACCACATAATTAAAAAAAAAACCTTAACAACAAAATAAATCGTTTCCAAAAAAACCAAGAAGCTGGTGGTGGCACACACCTTTAATCTCCTCACTAGGGCAGGCAGATCTTTGAGTTCAAGGCCAGCCTGGTCTACAGAGTCGTTTCCAGAACAGCTGAGGCTACACAGCTTTGTCTCAAAAAACAGCAACAAAGAAGCTCTGAAGAGTAGAGGAATGCATCCTGACATCACAGACTTGGTTATTTTTATGTTTCCAACAAGGAAATTACCCTATTGTAACCACATAGGAGTCACTAATAATGACTGGTCTATTCAGAATCTAGGATGGAGTGGATAATGCTTTTAGTACTTTCTATCACATTAATTGGCTTATTTATTAATGTACTTATTTGTGTGTGTGTGTGTGTGTGTGTGTGTGTGTGTGTGTGTCTGTGTTTGTGTCTGTGTCTGTGTCTGTGTCTGTGTTTTCTCCTCTACCGTGTGGGCTGTCAGACTTACCATGGAGTTCCCTTCCCACTGAACCATCTTGCCAGCCCACTGCCAGCTTTTTATATTAGCTTTGTAGTTTCATGTAATTTATGTGCATGTGTGTGAGCCTCTGTGCGTAACTCATGCAGTGGTGTTCGGAGAAGCCTGGAGAGAGCCAGTGTGCTCTTCTGATCTCCTCAAGTGCCCAGACACACTTGCCAGGCATACATGCATGTAGGCTGAATACTCGATATACATGAAATAAATAAATATAAAATAAACTCTAAACAGAAAAATAAACCTAAGGCACCAATAGCACAAGATTTGTTGAAGGAAAAGGCTGAAGAAATTTGGTTAAATGTATGTATTTCTTTCTAAAATTCATTTGTGGGGGAACACATGCAAACCATGGTGCATGTGCCCCAAAGTACACAAGGAGGCCATGGGGTGACTTTCAAGGATCAGTGCTCTCTCTCCCTTACAGGTGGGTCCTGGGGACTGAGCTCAGGTGTGCAGGCTTGGCGGCAAGCTCCTCCACCAGCTCAGCCATCTTGCTGGGCCGATGGTTCTTGCACTTTTTGTTGCTGTTCGCTTGTTGTTTGTTTGTTTGTTGGTTTGTTTGTTTTTGAGACAGAGTCTCTCTATGTAGCCCTGGATATTCTAGAACTTGCTATGTAGACCAGGCTGACCTCAAACTCACAGAGATTCACCCTCGTCTCCCTCTCAAGCTGTGGGGTTAAAGGTGCGTGGCCACAATGGTTGGTTTCAAAACAAGGTTTCACTTTATATAGACAGCTGGCAGGGAACTATGGAAAACAGGCTGGCCTTGAACTTGCTCTGGAGTGCTCTGGGATTACAGGAGTGAGCTGTCACTGCCAGCCAAAGTTAGATGTTTTAAGTTCCATTTGTCTTAAAACTTCCATAGTATGTTTTGATTTTATTTTGTGACAGGGTCTCATGTAATCCGTGCTGCCTTCAAACTATGCAGCTAATAAGCTTGATCTCCTGATCCCCCTGCCTCCACTTTGTAGTGCTGAAGTACAGGTGTGCCAGGATTCCTTTTGTATTTATTCTTTTCCTGAGGGATTGGTTTTAATGCCTTGAGTAAGTCTATCACAGAGCTGTATTCTTATGGCCCTGCCTCTGTGTGTGTGTGTGTGTGTGTGTGTGTGTGTGTGTGTGTGTGTGTGTACATGATGGTATAGTGTGTGGCTGTGTGCAAGCAGTTCTCCTAGATTTCTATTTGTATAAAGGCTGACAATATCGTCCTTGATTGCTTTCTACCATTTTTTAAAAAAATTAGATTATTCAGTGTGCAGTGTGGAGCCCTCTAAAGGATTTGTCTGATTATCATATCCAGAAGGGCTCCTCTGGAGGCAGAATAATTCTGACACATTTAGTTCCGCATGACTGCCATCAAGGGTTTACACACCAATAACTGGCTGATGTTTCCTTAAAGGTTCTCACGCTACGGATTGGGAATCACCCGGGAGTCCTGAACCCTAGTCCCTCTGTGGAAAAGGTGCAGGTGCGCTTCGTCTGTGCCCATCCTGCCAGTATGTTGGTGACACCAATGTACACGGTGCCAGCTGGCACCCAGCCGTGTCCTCTGCCACAGTACAACAAGCAACTGGTAAGTGCAGGCTGTATTCCTAATACACATGACACTATTGTTTCAGCTGACCAGGGATCTGGGGATCTCTGCTGATATCGATCCACAAGGGCAAATGTGCCAGGGGCAACAGGGGTGTGTGTATGGGGGGTGGGGTGGGCCGGGTGATTCGGAACCCCTGTGGGTACAAACGGTAATAACAACACACTGGAACCAGCTTTGGGAGACAGATCAACTTTACTTGGGGTGAATTGAGAGTTATATAGTTTTGGGGAAGGGGTAGAACTAACTTTCTGTTTACTGTTACCACCAGTCTTCATGGTACATTTGCAGGAGGAGTAATTGTTCTGACTTAGCTATAGTGCTAACAGCAGACCTGATAGGGGAGACATTAGTAAAGCAATGTAGAGGCTGTTCTGAGAGAGGCTAGCTGTCTGCAGCACAGCTCTCTAGCGATGTAAACATCTATGTCAGGGTAGGCATGGTCGCTTGCTGAAGGATAAGGGACCAGATACCGCATCCACACGGGGAAGCAGTCTCGGAGTTTCAGGTGCTAGCTGAGCCGGTTTTCATCTTTCTTATTGAGGGAAAGGAAGCTGATCCTGTAGTCTAACCAAAGCTACATGGCGTTCCACAGGATAGGGTGTGGAGTGGGAGCCCCAGGTTGAGAAGAGCGAGCGTGGTGTTTGTTACTCACTCTCAGAGGCTGGGCTCAAGGAACTATGCTACAGTTGTGTCACGGACTACCCCAGCCGGGTATGGGGTTTTGTGGTTGCTCGAAGACCAGGTGGGTAAGGAGTCGGCAATGATAAACAGAAACAAACACAGAGGCAGTTTGAATTTGAGTGTATTTTGTAGCTCTCAAGCAAGGATTTTTATACATGAAAAATTGGTATTAGCCGGGCAGTGGTGGTGCACGCCTGTAATCCCAGCACTCTGGGAGGCAGAGGCAGACAGATTTCTGAGTTCAAGGCCAGCCTGGTCTACAGAGTGAGTTCCAGGACAGCCAGGGCTATACAGAGAAACCCTGTCTCAAAAAAAAAAAAAAAAAAACCAAATCCAAAAAAAAAAAAAAAAAAAAGAATTGGTATTATAATACTAAAAGATGTATCTAGTGAAGCAGTCACAAAGAACAATTATTATAATCATTTGGCACAAGAAAATACAAAATCAATTAGGTATAATATTTTTCATGTAATGAATTTAGAAAATCAATTATAAATAACATCATAATTCCTGAACAGAATAAATTATATAAAATCACCTATAGTTAATAACAAACTTTTAGGAGGAGTTTAAAGAATCTTCAAGAACACTTGGTTATGACCCCTAGGTCTTGATCAAGTTGATAAATTTTTATTAGTAATCTTTATCTAACATTTAGCTTTTGCTTTATGGAAAATGTTCAAGGTTTAATTTAAAACTGTATTTAAACAATGCTTTCTATATCACAGTGTCAGAGCCAACCTCATCTACACACGCATAGCCATACAAATTCATATGCTGTTGGGAGGATATTCTACTAAAGTATTATTTTATAATTATGTAAATGATTATGAAGCAAAGCGTTGAATCATGAAAAGAGGTCATGACCCACTAATGACTCTAAAGAATGGATTCTCATCCAACTTTCTCGCTTGGATTCTTTTGGCCTGGGCTATCAGGAACATCTCGTAAATACAGAAAAAGAATAAAGGAAAATCAAAGCAGGAAAACTGCCATGAGAACTACGGCTCAATATTTTTCTCTGGCTAGAAATGTCAGTTGTGGACATTTAGTGACATGTTTACTATGCTAGAGAGCTGTGCTGCAGACAGCTAGCCTCTCTCAGAACAGCCTCTGCGTGGTTTTACTAATGTCTCCCCATCAGGTCTGTTGTTAGCACTATAGCTAAGTCAGAAAGCTTACTTCCCCTGCAAATGTACCGTGAAGACTGGCGGTGAACAAGCCAGGCATGGTGACACCGAGGGAGTGTCTCTCTAGGGGAACCAGGCTGGCCTCAATCTTGCAATTCTCCTGCCTCAGCCTCCTGAGTGTTGGGATCACAGATGTATACTACTGCCCCCCTCTCAGGACACCTTTCTTTTTCTTTTTTCCTTCCTTCCTTCCTTCCTTCCTTCCTTCCTTCCTTCCTTTCTTTTTTTTGCACAGGATTAACAATTTAATGAGAAGACAGAAATAAACATAAAGCTTTCAAAATAAAGCTAAATATTAATGGGCTCAATTTTCTATCAAAATACACAGACCAGAATATTGAATTAGGAATCAGGATCTTTCTTCAGAATAGACTTTAGATTCAATGTAGTCAATGAGATGTAGAGGGTCACTTAATTCTGACCAAGAGAAAAAAATGATACCTAAAAGATATTAGTATTCTAAACTTTTATGCAATACATAAAATAGAGGCAGACCTAATTTTGTTTTTGTTTTTTCTTTTTGGTTTTTTAGAGACAGGGTTTCTCTGTGTAGTCCTGGCTGTCCTGGAACTCACTCTGTAGACCAGGCTGGCCTCGAACTCAGAAATCTGCCTGCCTCTGCCTCCCAAGTGCTGGGATTACAGGCGTGCACCACCACGCCCGGCTTCTAATTTTGTAAAATAAATATTACCAAGGATAAAGCTATAGGTTAACTTAAGCACATTCATATTGGGTGATTTAAATTTCCCATTTTCAACATAAGATAGATAATTCAGAAAAAGTTAAACAAAGACATACTGAAATTAGAAGACATAATAGGTCAAGTTGACTTAAGATGCTTACGTGAAATGCAAACCAAATATTGTAGAATTTTATTATTATTAACAGCCTTGCATCTTCTCTAAAATGGATTCTCCTGACACCTTTCATACTCTCTGTGTAGCTGAGGAAGACTCTGTAACTATACCATATATGTTTTAGTGCAGGCATTTTTCTCTAGTGAGAGTCCCTCCTCACAAATGGCTCTAGCTTGTGTCAGGTTGACATAAAGCTAGTCAGCCCAGGGGCTAAGTGTTCTTCTACCCAACACCAGCACAGCAACTGAAACACTGAAAATGCCTCTTACCACAGCTTCCACCTGTATCTGTCAGACCCGGAGGGGCGTGAAGGCGCCAGAGACCAGCATTTGACCGAGATTCTTGCCTACCCAAGGTCTCTATCCAGGCAATGTAAAAGAACCCTTTGCCAGAGATTGGCGAGTCTTATCTGCTACGGCCAACAGTGATAGCCAACTTGAAGGATCTAGAATCTCAGAAGAGACACACCTTTGGGCAGGTCTGTGAGAGAGCTTTCAGACTACAACAAATGGTCAAAGAACAAATCACCAAGTAAATTAGAAAAGATTCTGATGGCATAAAAAGGCACAGCAGCAGGAAGAGATGAGAGCTTCCATCTTGATCTGCGAGCAGGAGGCAGAGTAGGAACACTGGGGATGGCCCCAGTCTTTGGAAACTTCAAAGCCCACCCCAACTCCCAGTGACACACCTTCTCCAACAAGTCCACATCACCTAATCTTTCCCAAACAGTTGTACGAACTGGGAACCAAGTGACCGACCAACCCAAGGCTTCTCAGAGGCTCTGATAAAAGGACAAAGAGAACTGTAGTTCTGTGTCCCTGACCATGAACAGACTTGGCCAGCCAGTTTAGAGCTGGGACCAGTGCCACCAAAGAGTCAAGGCTGCAGTTTCTAGGCACTGGACACTCGGGACTTCCCTCTCAACTGTGGTTATCAGTCCGAAGGCAGCTGTGTTCTCTGCCAACATTATCTGACTTAGCTCTCTGCTGGTCTTACTATTCTTCCTGCCCAGCAAAGAGTGTATGTGATGCTGAGCTTTTATTTTTTTAAGATTTATTTTTTTTTCTTTTATGTGTATTGGTGTTTCACCTGTATGCATGTCTATGTGAGGGTGCCAGATTCCCTGGAACTGGAGTTACAGGCAGTTGTGAGCTGCCATGTGGGTGCTGGGAATTGAACCCCTGGGAGAACAGCCAGTGCTCCTAAGTGCTGAGCCATCTCTCCAGCTCCGATGCCGTTCTTCCTAATAAACTTACTTAGCTAAATCATCAGCTCTTGCAGGACTTCCTACTCCCACTTAAGAGGTTTTGTTTTGATGCAGAGTCTCACTATGTGTCTCTGGCTATCCTGGAGCTAGCCCTGTAGACCAGGCTGGCCTCAAACTCACAGACTACATAGATAGCTTAGGAAGGGGTGTTAGGACCAACCCACTGTTTGACAGTCACAGCCTTGCTTCCATCCCAGCCCCAGTCCCACAGTGTGCTTGGGTCAGTCAAGGCCCTGCTCCTTAGCACAGTCGCAGCAGCCCCCCAAGCAGAAGTGCTTCACCGAGGGTTGCAATTGCAAAAAGCCTGATATAAACTGTTTCAAACAGCTTTGGCTGAAACTGGAGAGGGCGGGACAGCTAGGAGTTCAAGGCCAGCCTGGCTAAAGGAGAGTATGTCAGAATACAAAACAAAGCAAAGGGCTGGCAAGAGGCCTAGCACTCGCCTCCAAGTCTGACAACCTGAATTTGATCAACAGGATCTACATGGTAGATGGAGAACCAACTCTTGCAAGCTGTCCTCTGCCCGCACATGCATGCCACAGTATGCACGCTTGTACACACATGCACGCACACACGACAGAGAGGGGGGAATGAGTAAAAGTATTTTTTATTCTCCTACAGTAACTGTTATCATGGAAGGCTCACTGCCTCCGTCTGCTAACCTAGGCTAGTCCTGAAAGCTTCTAGCCACCATACAGTCTGATCCAGGTTTCAGCGTCTGAGCCTTACTGCTAAACAAACTCCCCTTTGCAGTTCTGAGCTCTGGCTGGCCGATTCAGCTCAGCTGTTGACTCAAGCTCCCCAAGCTGACTGATTCGCTCTGGCTTCTCTCGTGGCTTCCCGCTTTTTGCTCTGCTCTCAGAGACTCATACTGACTCTGGCAGTCTGTTCTAATCTTCTGGCTCCTCCTTGTTCTCTGACTTGCTCTGTGTTTTCCTGTCTGTAGCTTGTTCTCTCTCTCTCTGCATCCTGTCTCTGTTCCAGTAAAACTGCCTCTCCTCTTCTCTCTCTGCTCTCCCTTAAGTCACCTCTCCTTCCTGTGCTGTTCTTCTGAGTGGGGCGTATCCTATCTCTGACTTATCCTGACAAATCTTTCTCTGATTCATCACTTTGTCTGGCACTAAATTAGACATCACTTCAAACATGGGTCCATCCTTCTACAAACTAACTATCTTCACTGTTTGGGATTACAGTGTGTGCTAAAGTCTGAGCCAGACCACAACTAGAAGCAGGTTGTTGTTTTTGTTTAGTTTTTTAGTAAATAATACAATTCCAGGGTTCACAATGTGATCAATATCCTGCAACAGAGAGAGGTGATGGGGGGAAAGGGAGATAGATAGATAGATAGATAGACAGATATAGATAGATAGATAGATAGATAGATAGATAGATAGATATGGAGAAAGTAGGGGAAGGGAAATGTAGAACCTTCTTACATGGGACTGTACATTTATAACATTTATATACGTGGCACTTAGCTGCAGTCTGTGACTTGTCTCAACTTTTCGAAGTATTCAAGACAGAGACCCCGGCAAAGGCTAGACCAGATGGCTGTTACATTGACAATCCTTCTGTTCTAGACAGCTCAAGAAGGAAGAGAATTGGGGCAGTGCTGGGGCTTGCCTTTAATCCTAGCACTGGAGAGGCAGAGGCAGGCAGATCTCTGTGAGTTCAAGGCCAGCCTGATCTACAGAATGAGTTCCAAGACAGTAAAAGCTACAGAGAAACATTTTCTATTAAAAAAAAAAAAAAAAAAAAAAAAAAAAGCCGGGCGGTGGTGGCGCACGCCTTTAATCCCAGCACTTGGGAGGCAGAGGCAGGTGGATTTCTGAGTTCGAGGCCAGCCTGGTCTACAGAGTGAGTTCCAGGACAGCTGGGGTTATACAGAGAAACCCTGTCTCAAAAAAACCAAAAAAAAAAAAAAAAAAAAAAAAAAAAAAAGGCATGTGCCACCAACGCCAGCGCCTCCATTTTTTATTATGCTGTTCTAGGCATCAAAGTCTTGTTTTGGGGGTTGGAGAGATGGCTTAGAGGTTAAGAGCACTGATTGCTTTTCCAGAGGTCCTGAGTTCAATTCCCAGCAACCACAACCATCTGTAATGAGATCTGGTGCCCTTTTCCGACATGCATATATGTGTTTGTGTGTGTGTATGTGTGTATGTATGTATGTATGTATGTATGTATGTATATGTGTGTATGTGTGTGCAGAACACTGTGTCTATAATAAATAAATAAATCTTAAAAAAAAAAGTCGTCTTGTACATTCTCATCAAACATTCTATTAACTGAGTTACACCCCTGGCTTCCAGGAATGTATTTTCTAGATTAAGGAAATCTAAAGAGATAAAGCAACAAATTAACATCTTACTTAACCTTGTGATCAAAATTAAAAGAGATATAAAGCAGGGAATAGCTCACACCCAGAATTTGGGAGGTAGAGGCAGGAAAATCAGCAAAGGCTGCATAAGATTGGGCATGGTGTTGCACACCTTTAATCCTGGGATTCAGGAGTCAGAGGCAGGTGGATCTCTGTGAGTTCAAGGCCAACCTGATCTACAAAGCAAGCTCCAGAACAGCCAGGACTGTTATATAGACAAACCCTGTCTTTGTCTTAGTTCGGGTTTCGTTGCTGTGAAGAGACCAAGGCAGCTCTTATGAAGGCAAACATTTAATTGGGGCTGGCTTACAGTTCCAGAGGCTCAGCCCGTTATCATCACGGTGGGGAGCATGGCAGCGTGCAGGCAGACTCGGTGCTGGAAGAGCCAAGAGTTCCACCTCCTGATCCAGAGGCAGCAACAGGAGACGGACTGGCTTCCGCAGCGGTCAGCAAGAAGGTCTCTTCCACACTGGGCGGGGCTTGAGCATAGGTCCCCAGAACCCACCCCACAGTGACACACTTCCTCCAACAAGGCCACACATTTTAATCATGTCACTCCTGGTGGGCCAAGTCAATCAGACCAAACCTATTCAAATAACTACAAAGCGTGTCTCAAAAGACCAAAAACAAAACAACTGGGTCACAGGTAGTGTATGCCTTTAATCCAAGCACTGGGGAGACAGAGGCAGGTGGGTCTCTGAGTTTGAAAAGCACCGCAGGGTTACACAGAGAATCCCTGTCTTGAAAAACCAAAAATAGACAGACAGACAGACAGACAGACAGACAGACAGATAAGGTGGCTCAGCAGCTAAACCTGCGTTCAGTTCCCACACCCATGTCAGGAGGCTCACTCCTGTAACTCCAGCTCCAGGGGATCCCTCTTCTAGCCTCTCTAGGCTGCTATAAACACTTGGTTCTCACACACACACACACACACACACACACACACTTAGGTATAGATGAACACAAATAAAGATGAAATCTTTTTAAAAAAATAAATCAATGTAACTCCTAAAAGATGTAAAAGACATTTGGAGAAATATTTTCAGAACTGAAATGTTGACTCTGTATTTAATGACACTACATTAATATTGTTAATGCTCTTCCTTTTCATCTTTGTATGTGAGTGCATGTAGGTATGCCTGGGCTGTGACACGCAGTGAAGGTCAGAGAGCCACCGTAGGGGTCAGCCTTTGTCTTCATCATGCTTGAATCAGGGTCTCCTCTTCTTCAACATCACATCTGCTGACTGGCTGCCTTGCAGCTTCGGGACCTGCCTGTCTCTATCTCCTACCTCACCGAAAGAGTGCTAGAATTGCAGGCACTTGCATACAGTACCAGGGGTTATGTGGTTATGTGGGGATTTGAACTTAGGTCCTTTGCTGGCAGCACAAACACTCTAAAACCCACTGCACAATCTCTCCAGAACAGATGTCCACATTCCTAGGCATGAGCTTTGGAGAGATGGTAAGTGTTGAAGAGTTCTTGCTGCTCGTTCTGAGGACCTTAGTTCAGTTTCTGAACCCATAATAGGCAGCTTACAGCCACTTGGACTCCAGCTCCAGGGAGCTGTGGTCACTCCTGTATCATTCTGAAGAAAGACCATCACCAAGGCAACCTTTTTTTTTTTTTTTTTTTTTTTTTTGGTTTTTGGTTTTTGGTTTTTGGAGACAGGGTTTCTCTGTATAGCCCTGGCTGTCTTGGAACTCACTCTGTAGACCAGGCTGGCCTCGAACTCAGAAATCTGCCTGCCTCTGCCTCCCAAGTGCTGGGATTAAAGGCATGCACCACCACCACCGATGCCCAGCCAAGGCAACTCTTATAAAGGAAAATGCTTAATTGGGACTGGCTTGCAGGTTCAGAGGTTTAGTTCATTATCATCATGGTGGGAAGCATGGAATTAATGTAGGCAGACATGGTGCTGGGGAAAGAGCTGAGAGTTCGGTATCTTTTTTTTAAAGATTGACTTATTTATTTAATGTATGTGAGTACACTATAGCTGTACAGATGGCTGTGGCTGCTGGGGACTGAATGCAGGACGTCTGCTCACTCCGGTTAACCTTGCTTGCTCTGGCCCTGTTTGCCTGGGCCCAAGATTGATTTATTACTGTTATATCTAAGTACAATGTAGCTATCTTTTAGACACACAGAAGAGGGTGTCAGACCTCATTACAGATGGTTGTGAGCCACCCTGTGGTTGCTGGGATTTGAACTCAGGACTTTCGGGAGAGCAGTCAGTGCTCTTACCCATTGAGCCATCTCAGCAGCCCAAGTTCTTGATTCACAGGCGACAGAAGGAGACTGTGTGCCACATCAGGCAGAGCTTGACTGTAAGACTTAAAAACCTGCCCTCAGAGCCGGGCGTTGGTGGCACACGCCTTTAATCCCAGCACTTGGGAGGCAGAGGCAGGCAGATTTCTGAGTTCGAGGCCAGCCTGGTTTACAGAGTGAGTTCCAGGACAGCCAGGACTACACAGAGAAACCCTGTCTCAAAACAAACAAAAAAACAAAACAAAAAAAAAAACCCACAAAAACAAAAAAAAAACCTGTCCCCCAACCCCCTGAAAGTGAGGAAGAGAAGAGAAGAGAAAGAGAAAAAAACATACCACATGTTAACAACTGCTCATCAGGCAAAGTTAAAAAACTATCAAAATGGGAAGAGGAGAGGAAACATAAGTCCTCTCTCCAAAGATAGCTTGTCAGCCTAAGGCTATTGAATTTTCTAGAAGTTCTTGTGTGCATCCATGTAATGTGTGTGTGTGTGTGTGTGTGTGTGTGTGTGTGTGTGTGAGTCAGAGGACAATTTTGTGAATTTGGTTCCCTCTTCCACCTTTTAAGATTTTTTTTAAGATTTTTTTTATTTATTATTATATGTAAGTATGCTGTAGCTGTCTTCAGACACACCAGAAGAGAGCGTCAGATCTTATTACGGATGGTTGTAAGCCACCATGTGGTTGCTGGGATTTGAACTCAGAACCTTCGGGAAAGCAGTCAGTGACCTTAACCGCTGAGCCATCTCACCAGCCCCACTCTTCCACCTTTATGTGTGTTCCAGTGATAGAATCCATTCCAAGATTTTTTGGTAAGGGCCTTTACCCACTGGCTGGCCTGATGACCCCTAGTTTTTATGACCTCTTATTATCATGCAGATTCCTGTGTCCAGCTTGAGGAACTCAGTCCTAGAACTGGCAGTGTTTGATCAACACGGGAGGAAATTTGATAATTTCAGCTCACTGATGCTAGAATGGAAATCTTCCAACAAGACGCTAGCCCATTTTGAAGATTCTAAGTCAGTGGAGATGGTAGCCAGAGACGATGGCAGTGGGCAGACTCGGCTGCACGGTACTGTACACAGCTGCAGATGCCGCAGGGCGCTACTAAATGTTCCCTTGCTTCCTTAGGAACAACTGTTTCATCCTAAACTTTATCATGTCTTTGATATTTGTGCATTTTTATAGAAAAACACAGATATAGGATTGGCAGCATTGTCCAGTGATAGAACATGTGTCTAGCTTATGTGGGAGCCTGTGTTCTGTCCCCAGTGCCAGGAAATCAAGAGGGGGCTGGTAGAAAAAGAGAAAAAGAAGAGGGGGCCAATCGGGAGCCTGATTGCATAGCATATACAAAAACCTGGGTTTGATCCTCAGCACCAGGTAAACAGCATGATAGAAACACAGACTGTCCCAGCAGCCAGGAGGTCAGAAGAGGAGGGTCAAGAGTCAGGCCGTCTGTCAGCTTCCATAGTGAATTCAAAAGATAGCTTAACCTACATAAGACCCCGACTCAAAATTACAAAGCTGTGAGATAAAATACAAAGTAAGCTGAGGGAGCTGTGAACATAGCTCAGTGCTACAGCACTCACCTGGAACGCTCCAACAGGAACCTGTCCCCACGGCTTCCAGTAGCATCCTTTATTACATAGGACAGGATCTCGCCTACCCCTTGCTCTCTCTATATATACCCTGTTCTTTTAGCTTTTCCTCATCTTCATTGAATTAAAAGCTGTCTCTAGGAATGCCATGTCTTTCTTTACTCCAAGCTGAAGTGAATATCCTGAGCCACATGTGGTAGCGCATGCTGTAACTGGGCTCAGAAGACACAGGCCTTTAATCTAGTACTCAGGGGGCAGATGCAGTCTCCGGGAGTTTGAGGCCAGCCAGGATTATCCAATGAGAGCCCCGTCTCGAAAGGAAGGGAAAGGGAAAAGGAAAAGGAAAAGAAAGGAAAAGGGAAAAGAGGTACAGCAAGTCGGCTCAGCAGGTAAAGGAGCTTGCCGTCACAGTAGTGACCTGAGTTCAAAGACAGATGTGTTGGAAACAGAGAACTAGCCCCCCCACACACGCGCGCTGAGGACTCAGTGGGCCCAGATTAGGCTGCTGGTTTCCTCCACAGAACTCAGGATAAGCTGTGCTTTCCACCAGGTGGAGTGCTGGCTTCCCAGACGGCATGCAGCTCTTGGGAGAACAGCAGCCTGGGTTTCTGTCAGAGGCAGCTTGCGTGCAAAGCCTTCCCAGGAGCTGTAGTCCAGCTGGTCCCAAGCAGTGGTGGCCTCAAATCCACATGTACGGAAAGGTTGTACCTTCCTACGCTGTAACTTGTCTCATATTACTTTAGTTCAATTCCTGATGTAAGGTGGACCAAAATGTAGTACAACCAACTTAAGCTTATCCCCACTGGCTGACACGTAAGCGGGACTCAGACTGTGGTTATCTTATTTTGAGAGTTCCTGGGAGTCAGTCCTAATCTAGTGTCCTAACTGCTGCCTGGCCACCTCCCCATGAGTGGGCCCCAGACACTTGCTGTTTCTCCTGGCCACCAGCTCACCGTCCATCGCCCCTCGTGGCGGCTTCCTCCTCTCCTTGTTCTTCCTCCTTCCTTCCCGGTGTCTCCTCTCTCCTCTCCCTTCCCCACTCCCAACCAGGTAACTCAAAACCCACCTGCCTCTAGTCTCTCCAGTAATTGGCTGTAGCCAATTTTATTTAACCATCAGTTTTAAGTCAAGGAACAAGGTTTGTACAACAAAAGCAGGTACCCATGAGGAGTCACTCCTAGACCTAGGCCTGGGGTCCAGAATTTAGCATCAGAGTACATAGCAACAGACCAAACCCCAACACCTCACCACATGCACATTCTTTAATTAAAAATAATAAATAATGCTCCATTTTTATTTTTTCAGTGACTGATTGCAATCTATATAAAGATAAGTGAAGCTAAGAAAAGCCCCCAGGGGCCTGGAGGGATGGCTCAGCGGTTAAGAGCACTGGCTGCTCTGCCAGAGGACGCTGGTTCAATTCCCAGCACCCACATGGCAGTTCATAGCTGCCTCTAACTCTAGTTCCAGGGCTTCTGATAGCCTCACATAGACATACACGCAGGAAAAACACCAATGCACATAAAATAAAAATAAATTATATAAAAAAGAAAAGGCCCCAAAAGACTTATTGCTATTTATAAATTGATATTTTATACACAATAATGTTCCCCATATATTTGCTTCATGCCCATTTTTGGATTTATAGGCCATTACAGGAAGAAAGAATTTTAGGTTTTTGCCTGGCCTAATTTCATATGGACCTAAGATGTCCTTGGCTTGGAGTCATATGGCAGGTTCAGTACAAACCCAATGCTCTATTTTTTGTGTGTATTTCTCCCCTTTCATCATTTTTCCCCCGATAAAATGTCATTTGGAAAAACCTGAGACAAACATTAGTTTTGGAGTCTGCTTCGCAGTGGGTATGCCTGTCTTTACAGTGTTTTCCTGCTTTAGGCCATCAGATCCTTGAGGTGCATCAGATAAAGGGGACTGTGCTCATTGGAGTCAATTTTGCCGGTTATTCAGGGAAGAAAAGCCCAAAAGTGAGTGGAAATTATGATTAAGGAATACAGATTAGGCCTGGCATGGCAGCACAGGCCTGCAATTCCAGCCTGGGCTAATTCACCAAAACTGAATGGTGTCTGTGTGTGTGTGTGTGTGTGTGTGTGTGTGTGTCTGTGTGTGTGTGTTGGAGAGGGAGAGGATACACAGAGTTGGAGTGAGCTGGGAAGTGGGGCTCTAAGGAACGTTGGAGTCGTAGGGAAAGAGGGAGTCTGGGAAGAGCTGGGGAGCAGAGAGGGGATATAGTCAAAATATGTTGAATGGCATTCTTATTTAGGAACTAATAAAATTAAAGAAGGAAGGAAAGAAGGAGAAGAAGGAAAGGGAGAAAAAAGGGAAGAAATGGAAATTAATTCAAGTTTCTAACTGGGCCGCCTTGTCTGGCCTCCTTGGGAGTGGATGCTCACCTGGAGTGACTTTTGGGCCAGGCTGGCTTGGTATCCAGGCGGGGCCTTCCTCTCCTCAGAGAAGAGGGGAGGGGGACATGGGGGAGGGACTGTGTGAGGGAGGACGGAAGGAGAGGAGTCGCAATCAGGATGTAAAGTGAATAAATTAATGGAAAAGAGAGCTCCTCTCCGAGCCCTTAGCTGGAGAGTTGTCAGCTGTCCTCTGCTGCGCCCCTTCCTGGCTAGGGCATTTCCAACTTGCCACGGTCTGCAGCGGTGGAACTGCTCCTGGTGGAAGACGTCACGGTCCAGCCT
Source organism: Apodemus agrarius (assembly GCA_964023405.1). NCBI lineage: Eukaryota > Metazoa > Chordata > Mammalia > Rodentia > Muridae > Apodemus > Apodemus agrarius. The sequence continues at coordinate 78,072,244 of OZ030007.1, read as the reverse complement.
GAGAACGCCACCATCTACAACCACCCTGATGTGAAGGTGAGCTACACAAGCCCAACAGAGGACGCTGCTGCGGTAAGGCCGCAGGATGCTTCACCTGCTGCTGAAAACCAAATACACATCCCCTGCTGGAGAGGTGGCTCAGCACTTAAGAGCACTGGAGTCCTGAGTTCAAGTCCCAGCGCCCACGTGGCTGCTCACAACTGTCTATAGCTTTAGTTTCATGAATCCAATGCCCTCTTCTACTGTGCAGACAGCATATATAATTAAATAAATCTTTAAGAAAAGAAACTGAGGGCTGGAGGGATGGCTCAGCGGTTAAGAGCACTGACTGCTCTTCCGAAGGTCCAGAGTTCAAATCCTAGCAACCACATGGTGGCTTACAACCATGTGTAATGAGATCTGATTCCCTTTTCTGGGGTGTCTGAAGACAGCTATAGGGTACTTATATATACTAAATAAATACATCTTTAAAAACAGAAGAAACTCAGACACACAGAGGTGATAGGCAGGATGAATTGCAGTGCAGTTACAGCCGCTCTGTGGCAGTCCCACTTTGTCCCCCGTTTGCCCTCTGTCTTGTTTTAAGTAGAAGTCTTTAGTCTTTAGTCTATGAAGCAAAAAGATTGGAACATTGTTTGTCTGACTTTTCTATAGGAAGTATTTAACCTTGTGGAAGGATCTGGCTACTTTCTGATCAACAGCAGTGAGCAAGATATCGTCACCATTACTTACACAGAAGCAGAGAGCTCCGTCCAGGTGTGTGAGCGAAGCTTCTAGACTGGTGGGCTGGGGCAGAGCACTTTTGTTGCTTTGTTTCTTTTGTTCTTGTTGTGCTGTTTTGTTTTTTTTTTTTTTACTTTTTTATCGTGTGTGTGTGTGTGTGTGTGTGTGTGTGTGTGTGTATGTGTGCTCGCGTTGACAACTTGTAGGGATCAGTCTCTCAGGCCAACAGCCTTGGCAACAAGCACCCTTATTCTAGTCCTAGTTTTTTGTTGTTGTTGTTTTTTGTTGTTGTTGTTGTTTTTGTTTTTTTTGTTTTTTGTTTTTTGTTTTTGAGACAGGGTTTCTCTGTGTAGCCCTGGCTGTCCTGGAACTCTGTAGACCAGGGTGGCCTCGAACTCAGAAATCCGCCTGTCTCTGCCTCCCAAGTGCTGGGACTACAGGCGTGCGCCACCACGCCCGGCCTGATCCTAGTTTTTTTGAGAGGGTCTCAAATATCCTGTAGAAATTATTTAGTCCCGACCTGGGGTTTATACCCTGAATAAAAGTCACACACAACCTTTATATTTGCAATAAGTCTTAAACAACACAAGAGCTGAGCAGAGACTAATCTCTGTTCTATTAGAATCTACCTTCCTATCAACAACCCTGAGTTATTATATTACTATGTGTCGGCTGGGATGCTCTTAACTCCAACTGGTCGGCCCTCAGGGCCATGTTCTCTTGGCTCCTAACTCATGGCTCCTTCTCTTCCTTCTGTTTCTGAACCTTCTTCTTCCCCATGGTCTCTCTCTGAGCCCCAAGCCCAGGAAATCTAAACCCCACTTATGTCTCTTCTGTCCAGCTATTAGCTGTTGGCATCTTTATTTACCAATCAGAAATAACTTGGAGCCAAGGTGTGTGTGCCAACTCTCTCGTGTCTCTGGGACGACAGGTCTTTGGGGCCCTCACTTAGCATTACAATAGAGAGCAGAAGACCAAACCTCAGTATAGCCAGGATGGTGTGGACTTAGGAAGCCAAAGATGACCTTAAACTCTTTTTTTTTTTTTTTTTTTTTTTTTTTTTGGTTTTTCGAGACAGGGTTTCTCTGTGTAGCCCTGGCTGTCCGACCTTAAACTCTTGACTCTTCTAAATCTACTTTCTAAGTGCTGGTATTTAACCTTTGGCCCAACCCAAAACACTCTTTTTTCTTTGCACTGAATTATACTGAGTTGCATCTGGCCATTTCAGGGTAAATGCATAATGTACCAACCTTTCTAGCCCTGCCCTTTCTGTGTTTCATTTTGCCTCTGAGTCAGGTTTATATATATATATGTGAGTCTAGTCAGGTAGTGGTGACGTACACCTTTAATCCCAGCACTCAAGAAGCAGAGGAAGGCATATCTCTTGAGTTCAAGGTCAGCTTAGTCTACAGAGTAAGTTCCAGGACAGCCAGGGCTACACAAAGAAACCCTGTCTCAAAAAACAAAAACAAAAGATTCTATGTATCTACATACAGTCTAGGACTCGGAAATAAGAGGAAGCATGCCTGATCTGTCTTTCTGAGACTCACTTAATGTGACCTTCCCTTGTAGCCATTTTCTTCCAAATGATATCATTTGGTTCTTCTTTATGGCTGAAAAAGTCCAATAGTGTTTACACATCACATTTTCTTTATCCTCTGTCGCTGAACACAAGGCTGGTTCCACAACCCAGCTGCTGTGGACATGGCCGCGCACACGTCTGTGATCTTAGAGCTTTTTGGGTGAATGCCCAGAAGTGCTAGAGCTAAGTCAAGCAGTAGGTCTATTTTTAAATTTGTTTGGTTTTTATTTTTGTTTTAAGATGGGGTCTCACTGTGTAGTCTTGGCTAACCTGCTGGCTCTTTTCAGTATTTTAAAGTTTTCATTATAGAGGTCTTTAACCTTAGTTAGATATGTTCCAAGTTTGCTTTGATTTATTTCTTTTTTTTCCCCAAGATGAACTTAATCTCACTAGGCAATTATATTGTTTTCCAACTATTTTCTCTACTGGATTTTTTTTTTATTCAATATATTCTTTATTTACATTTCAAATGATTTCCCCTTCCCTGAATTCCCCCTCCCCTAAAGTCCCATAAGCCCTCTTCCCTCCCCCTGTTCCCCCATCCACCCCTTCCCACTTCCCTGTTCTGGTATTCCCTTACACTGCTGCACTGAGCCTTTCCAGAACCAGGGGCCTCTCCTTCCTTCTTCTTGGACATTTGATCTATCTCTAACAGATCCTGCCTCAAGTTTATTTGTGAAAACAGCACAGGAGATGAGCCACATGGAAACTGTGTGCCTGGAGAGGGGGTGCCACATGGAAACTGTGTGCCTGGTGGGGGGTGCCACATGGAAACTGCATGCCTGGGGGGAGTGCCACGTGGAAACTGTGTGCCTGGTGGGGGGTGGTGCCACGTGGAAACTGTGTGCCTGGGGAGGGGTGCCACGTGGAAACTGTGTGCCTGGTGGGGGGGTGCCACGTGGAAACTGTGTGCCTGAGGAGGGGGGTACCACATGGAAACTGTGTGCCTGGTGGGGGGGTGCCACATGGAAACTGTGTGCCTGGTGGGGGGTGCCACATGGAAACTGTGTGCCTGGGGGGGTGCCACATGGAAACTGTGTACCTGGGGGGCGTGCCACATGGAAACTGTGTGCCTGGTGGTGGTGGGGTGCCACATAGAAACTGTGTGCCTGGGGGTATGCCACGTGGAAACTGTGTGCCTGGTGGGGGGGTGCCACATGGAAACTGTGTGCCTGGGGGGGTGCCACATGGAAACTGTGTGCCTGGGGAGGAGGAGTGCCACGTGGAAACTGTGTGCCTGGGGAGGGGGTGCCACGTGGAAACTGTGTGCCTGGGGAGGAGGGGTGCCACATGGAAACTGTGTGCCTGGGGAGGGGGGTGCCACATGGAAACTGTGTGCCTGGGGAGGGGGGTGCCACGTGGAAACTGTGTGCCTGGGGAGGGGGGTGCCACATGGAAACTGTGTGCCTGGTGGGGGGGGTGCCACATGGAAACTGTGTGCCTGGGGGGGGTGCCACGTGGAAACTGTGTGCCTGGGGGGGGTGCCATGTGGAAACTGTGTGCCTGGTGGGGGGGTGCCACCTGGAACTGTGCCTGGGGGTATGCCACGTGGAAACTATGCCTGTGGGGATGGTGGAGGTCACAGCAACTACCTGAAAACTATGAGGAGGTGGGTGCCCATCAGTTTTCACAGTGATAGACAGAGTCCTTTGCTGTGGGATCCTCACAGGTGCCTGGGCAACTTTGGGCTCCTGAGGTGGAGGAAGAGGTGTCTCTGCCTTGGATTGGGCCTTGGCCTTTGGCTGGCAGTCTTGGTCTGTGGCTGTGTAACCAAGAATCCCACTTTTGATGTTAGGGTGGATGATAAAAACACGTCCTTGGACTGGACAGAGCGTGGGCTGGGCCCTTCGGCCCTATGGGCTTGACCTCACTAAGTCTGACAGGGACTGTGACCACTTGGTACAGTGGTCACCCACTGCATACACATTCTTTGCCAGCAGCTTCTTCAGGCCTATTTTTGTGCTTTCTGACAACATGCATGTTCCTTAGGAAGTTAGGGCTCATCCCCCTTAAGGGATTCCTTCCTATCTTTGGGCTGGAGAGATGGATCAGTTAGGAGCCCTGGCTGCTTTTTCAGAGGACCCAGGTTCAATCCCCATGAAAATTTACCAATATCATTCTATCACAGCTGTTGTCACGAGGGCTGTTGGCTTCTGTCAGCAGTGTTGCCTGCATCTGCTGAAATGGCCGTGTGGTTTCTGTCCCTAGTCCATGTACACTGTGAACCGCATGGGATCCGCCTTTCCTCGCTGCATCGTTGAGTACAGGGAACACTCTTTTTGATGTGCTCCCTTTTTATAATGTGCATTTTTGTTTTCCCTGCATGCATGTGTGAGTGAGGGTGTAGGATTCCCTGAAACTGGAGTTACAGACAGTTGTAAGCTGCCATGTTGGTGCTAGGAATTGAATCTTTCTGAAGAGCAGTCATCTCCCCAGGACTTGGTGTGTTCTTTTTTGTTGATTTTTCATTTTTGTTTTTTCTGAGACATGGCCTCTCTCTGTGTAGCCCTGGCTGTCTGGGAACTCACTCTGTAGACCAGTCTGTATTCAAACTCACAGCAATCCACCTGCCTCTGCCTCCCTAATGCTGGGATTAAATGCGCCACTGCACCTGACTTGATATGTTCCTGAGTTGCTTTTGGTTCGCTTTGGTTTTGTTGTTTGTTTTGGTTTTGGTTTTTTGGTTTTTCGAGACAGGGTTTCTCTGTGTAGCACTGGCTGTCCTGGAACTCACTCCGTATACCAGGCTGGCCTCAAACTCAGTAATCCACCTGCCTCTGCCTCCCAAGTGCTGGGATTAAAGGCATGCACCACTACCGCCCAGCTTAAATAAATCTTTTAAAAAATGTTTATTACTAGTTTTTAAGTTATGTGTATACACGTTTCAGTATGTGAGTTTGTGCACATGAATGCAAGTGGCCACTAGGGCCAAAGAAAGGCATCTGATCCTCAGGAGCTGGAGTTACAAGCAGCTGTGAATCTTGTCATATGGGTTCTGGGGACTGAACTGGGGTCCTCTGGAAGGACAATATGTGCTCTTGATCACTGAGCCATCTCCCCACCCCTGCCTATTTGTTTTAAAGCTGGAGATTGAGACTAGGTATGCACACAGGATGATCTAAGCACTCTGTCACACAGTAGCTTTGGTACAAAGACAGTCTGTTAACCCATTTCCATTACCACCTGCCATCATAGCTGTCTTAGGGTTGTATTGCTGTGAAGAGACACCATGACCATGACAACTCTTGTAAAGAACAGCATCGCACTGGGGCTGGCTGACAGTTAGAGGTCCAGTCCATTATCATCGTGGTGTGAAAGCATGGTGGCACACAGGCAGACCTGGTGCTGAAGAGGTGGCTGAGAACTTTGCATCTTGATTGGCAGGCAAAAGGAACCATGTACCACTCTGGGCTTAGCTTGAACACAGGAGACCTCAAAGCCCACTCTCACAGTGACACACTTCCTCCAACAAGACCACACCTACTCCAATGAGGCCAAACCTCCTAAGAGTGCTATTCCCTATGGGCCAAGCATTCACATACAACATGTGAGTGAGTCTGTGGGGGCCGTGCTTATTCAAACACCACAATAGCACATAGCCATTTGATTTTTATCCATGAAATCTGTTCCCTGCTGATAACTAAGATCTATGTTAGATGCTACTGAATTTCAAGTTCCTTAACCTCTGTTTCCATCCTTGGTTTTGCCTTGACTAAACACCATCTTCTTCCTTCTAGTTAGTTCCAGCACGTCCTGGGTTTCTAACCCTGAAAGTGTATGACCTGTGCCTGGCCTACTTGGGTCCAGCAATGGCCCAGGTCAGGGTGTCAGACATACAGGAGGTAGAGCTGGATCTGATCGATAAGGTGAGAGTTGTTTTGTCTGATAAAGCCGGAGAGTTGTCTCATGTCAGGAGTGACAAGTTTTATTCATTGCTCCTACAATAGTTTAACACAGTCTCTCCTCAGCTATCGTTCCCATCGAGACCTTAAACTAATAAAATGCCAGTCCTTAAAGACCGTGGTCCCTTTGGCCATTGTCCACTCTCACCCCTCAGGACTGTGTCATCTTCTGCAATCAGCTGTCATCTCCACAAAAACAAAAATCACCATTCCAATGTTAAGCATAATGAAAATTAAGATAAGCTGGGCAGTGGTGGCGCACGCCTTTAAATCCCAGCACTTGGGAGGCAGAGGCAGGAGAATTTCTGAGTTCAAGGCCAGTCTGGTCTACACAGTGAATTCCAGGACAGCCAGGGCTACATGAGAAACCCTGTCTCGAAAAACAAAAACAAAAACAAAAACAAAAACAAAAACAAAAAAAAACAAAACAAAAAAAAAGAAAGAAAAAGAAAAGAAAGAAAAAAGAAAATTAAGATAAATGAAATGGGTATTTTAGGAGGCTGGGTTGATTTATTGCTTTTTGAGGAGGAGTCTCACCCTACAGCCCAGGCTAGCGTAGAACTCACTGTGTATAACCCATGCTGTTTCGGTTTCTCAGCAATTCTCCCAATTGCTAAGCTTCAGCCTTAATTCAGGACTGATAAGTAAAATGTTAAAAACACACTTAAGCCAGGCATGGTAATGTATACTTATAATCCCAGCATTTAGGAGTCTGAAGCAAAAAAGATCAAGATATTGTGGCTACCCTAGGCCACATTGGAAGACCTTAGCTCAAAAGATAAAAGGGGGTTGTAGGGAAAATATAAGCAATGCTAACAAAAAATTAGCTTGATGGTTCATGCTTTTAATCACAACAGAAACAGAATAGGCGATCTTTGTAAATTCAAGGCCAATCTGATCTACATAGGGAGTTCTAGGACAGCCAGGGCTACATAGAGAAGCCATGTCTCAAAGAGTCAAACACGGGTGGTGAAGGCACATGCCTTTAATCCCAACACTGGTCTTTGTACCAGGATAATCAAGGCTACACAGAGAACAGCTCCCTCTCTCCATATAGATGTGGGGGAGATTCAAAATAGGATTTCTAATGGATATCGCTGACTATCCTAGAACTCACTCTTTAAACCAGGCTGACCTGAATCATAGAGATCTGTCTGACTCTGTCTCCCAAGTGTTGGGATTAAAGATGTACACTCCTGCCTGGCTAATGATATAAAATCCAAGAAGAGACTGGGGATATAGGTCAGTTCATAGAATCCTTACCTGGCCTGTGGGTTCACTCTCCACACCAGTACACCAGGTATAGTGGTGTAAGTCTGTAATCCCAGGAGGTGAGGGTATCCACTGAATAGTGAGTTCAAGGCCATCTTAGGACATGAAACCAAAGCAACAACAAAATCCAAAAGAGGGAATAGAGGCTAACTCCTTCAGTCCCAGCACTCAGGAGGCTAAGATTGCCAGGAGTTTGAAGCTAACATAGGGTACACAGTGAGATCCAGCCCAGCCTGGCTACAGGGATAGACACCGACTTAGGAGAGAGGGAGAAAGGGAGGAAGGGAGGGACGGAGGGACGGAGGGAAGGAGGGACGGAGGGACGGAGGGACGGAGGGAAGGAGGGAGAGCAATCCTAAATGCAGGAGGCAGAGTCAGCCAGATCTCTGTGAATTCAAAACCAACCTATTCTAAATAATGAGCTTCAGGCCAGCCCGGGCCACAGAGTGGGGAGGGAAGAAGAGGAGACACAGACAGACAGAGGAGGATGACTAGGCGGCTCACTGGTGAGGGTGCCCACTGCCAAGCCTGAGATCTGAGCTCAGTCCTAGGACCCACACCGTGAAAGAAGAGAATAACTCCTGCTAATTGTCCTCTGATCTCCCTGGTACCCTATGGTGTGTACAGGTATGCAAATACACTCAAGTAAATACATGTAATGAGAGAGAGAGAGAGAGAGAGAGAGAGAGAGAGAGAGAGAGAGAGAGAGAGAGAGAGAGAGGCTTTGGGATAGAATAGATTGGCAGAGGCCTGCCAGGAACAGGAACCCCTGGCATGCACAGACATGTCTGTCTGCCCCGTCAGCAATGCAGCCATCCTTACTTAACAGACACCTGTTGCCCGCTGCCTTTTTTCCAACTACCAGGTTGAAATAGGTAAAACCGTTTTAGTGGCTGTGAGGGTTCTCGGCTCTTCCAAACACCCTTTCCGGAACAAGTACTTCAGAAACATGGATGTCAGGCTACAGCTGGCCTCTGCCATCGTCACCCTGCGGTAAGTTCCACTCGGTACCTCTCCTCGTGGCCTCTCAGCTTCCCTAAGTTTGGCCTGATTGTTTTCTGTCATTTCTGTAGTTTTCTTTGTCCATACAATGTCTTCTCCATCAGTGTCCCGGGAAGTACCCATCCAGGCTGGGTGCTGTGGCGCACACCTGTAACCCTAGCACTCAGGAGGCTGAGACACAGATATCACAAGTTTAAGGCCAGTCTGAGCTACACGGGACTCCCTCAAAAGTTGAAATAAAGGGTTGGAGATATTGCTCAGTGGTTAGAGCACTGGCTGCTCTTCCAGAAGATTTGGGTTTGATTTCCAGTGCTTGCGTGGTGGCTTACAGCAGTCTGTAACTCCAGTCCCAGGAGCTCGGATGCCCTCTTCTGGCCTCCTTAGGCACCAGACACACAAGTAATACACAGGCATGCATGCAAACCAAAGACCCATGTACGTAAAATAAACGCGTGAAATTAAATATTAAAATTAAAACATTCAATGAGTGTACTGTGGGCTTCGGAGACCACGCCACGCCGCGGCCCCCTGCCACCGCCCTCCACCCCAACATCAAGGACACAGGTAAGCATCTCTCGCACCTCCTCCTTTGACCAGCACCCCCCCACCCCCCCCACCCCGCCGCCAAAGACCTTCACGACTCCCCAAAGCACTGTGCTTCCTGCCCCCGGCTACTTGGGGGGAAACAGCACAGCTTCTCTCTCTCTCTCTCTCTCTCTCTCTCTCTCTCTCTCTCTCTCTCTCTCTCGCATTCAAGATCTTGAGGATATAGGGTAGGGCTGGATGTGTGAGTCTTGGTCCTGCACCGCAGGCAGACTGGGGATTCCAGAAGGGAGACCAGATGGATGGGAATGGGTAAGGGTCACAGGGCCCTCAACACTAATAAAGAATGGACTTGTTTAAAAAGAAAAAAAAAATTAAAACATTCAAGATCCCGACATGCCTTGTTTAAGCACTAAAATATGTCCTTGCCGTTTTTATTGTCTAAAACTCTCCTTGAATGTTATCTTCTGGGAGTGCCCCAGCCTAGACCTTCAAAAACTGTCCAACAAACTTTCTTGATAATTTCCTTCGGAAAAAGAAGACATACAAGAATTCCCTTAGGAAGCTGGAGAGATGGCTCAGCAGTTAAGAGCACCGGCTGCTCTTGCAGAGGTCCTGAGTTCAATTTCCAGCAACCACATGGTGGCTCACGACCATCTGTAATGGGATCTGATGCCCTCTTCTGTGTGTCTGAAGACAGCTACAGTGTACTTATACACATAAAATAAATAAATACATCTTTTAAAAGAAAAGAAAAGAATTCCCTGAGCAGAGTAGCTTACACCTGTCATCCCAGCACTTGGGAGGTGGAGACCGGATTGTGAGTTCAAGGCCACCCTGAGGTATATGAGATTCTGTCAAGTACAAAGAGAAAGTGCTCGGGAGTTTGGCCTTCACAGTGCTGCCGCTCTGTCCTCACCACACTGAATCCTTCCAGCTTGGAAGAAAGGTTTTGCTCCCCAGGAACTTCTTGTCATTGTAGGAAATTAGTCTTGTCTCTGGGGAGTCATTTTCTGGAAGGTCCAATTAGAAAGAATTAAGATATTTTAAGCATCTTAGAAAGATGAATTGCTGATCCTTCTCAAAACCAGAACTTTGCGGATCTTAGTGCCATTTTTAATTAACCCTTTAATCCCAGCACCAGGAGGCAGAAGAAGGCAGAGAGCTCTGTAAGTCCAGAGCAGTGTACACAGAAAGTTCCCGGGCAGCCAGAGGCACACAGAGGGGCACTGTCTTAAACAAACAAAGACTGCCAGATCTTTCTCACCAGTACCACTTGGATCTTTGCAGATTAATGGAAGATCAGGATGAGTACTCTGAAAACTACATGCTCCGTGCTGTCACTGTTGGACAAACCACACTTGTAGCCATTGCCACAGACAGCACGGGGAGGAAATTCCCATCGGCACCTCGGCACATCGAGGTGAGTGAAGGCCCTGGTGTCCTCAGCCCCTCTCTCCCAGCACCGTCCCTTCCTGTTTATCTGTTTATACAGAATATGTTTGCTGGGGGATTTCCTGTGTATAATGAACTGTTTTCCTTTTTTTTTTTTTTTTTTTTTTTTTTTTTTGCTTTTTTCAAGACAGGGTTTCTCTGTGTAGTCCTGGCTGTCCTGGAACTCACTCTGTAGACCAGGCTGGCCTCAAACTCAGAAATCTGCCTGCCTCTGCCTCTGCCTCCCAAGTGCTGGGATTACAGGCATGGGCCACCACTGCCTGGCACTGTTTTCCTTTTTTAAAAAATATTTATTTATTGTATATGAGTCTACTGTAACTGTCTTCAGACATACCAGAAAAGGGCGTCAGATCTCATTACAGATGGTTGTGAGCCACCATGTGGTTCCTGGGAATTGAACTCAGGACCTCTGGAAGAGCAGTCAGTGCTCTTAACCGCTGAGCCATCTCTCCAGCTTCTTCCTCTCTCCTTTTCTTTCCATCTCTCTCTATTGGCATCAAATTCCTAAGTTCAGTGATTCTCCTGCCTCAACCTTCTCAGCACACAGCCACAGGCAGGTACCAAAGTTCCAAGCTCTTCCCATGTGCATATTTTATGTTATGATAAGGTCTCACTTTGTAGCCCAGACTGGTTTAGAACTCACTATGGAGAACAGATTGGCCTTGAAATTCAGAGAGATCTACCTACTTCTGCCTTCTAAGTTCTGAATTAAAGGCATCACTATGGCTGGTCTCTGAATAATTTAATATAAATAATACAACCTTTTTTGCTTCTTATTTATTTTGGAGGCAGTATCTCATGTATTCTAAGCTGGCTTTGAACTCATCTTCCTGAGTGCTGGCATTACAGGCATCTAGTACCTCCGTACCATCTTATATAATGAACCCAGGGCTTCATGTGTGCTAAGCAGATCCTCTACCAACAGAGCACATCCCCCACCCCACCTACAGTGTTCATCTTAGTCTTATATAAAAAGTAATTTCCTAGAGCTGAGAGGATTGCAGCAAAAGCACGGGGACCCGAGTTCACTGCCCTGTGCCCACATGAAGAGCCAGGGATAACGCGCACCCTAATCCAGGCCTGGGGAGCCAGAGACAGGCAGGTTCGGGGAGCGTGCTGGGCAGCCAGTCTAGCCCAGCCATTAAGTTTCAGGTTCAGTGAGAGACTCTGTCTCAAAAAATAAGGTAAAGAATGGTTCAAGGAGGTCGGGTGGTGGCGCACACCTGTAATCCCAGCACTTGGAAGGCAGAGGCAGGTGAATTTCTGAGTTCGAGGCCAACCTGGTCTACAGAGTGAGTTCCAGGACAGCCAGGGCTACACACAGAAAAATCCTGTCTTGGGGAGGCTGGCGGGGGGAGGAAGAATGGTTAAGGAAGTTGACCTCTGACCTCCACAAACATGAACACAATGCATACATATATAAACAGGAAAACATTATCTATAACTTAAACAGTCCAGCGACTGTTTGTGCAAAGTAACTTCTTATGCAATTAAAAGATGGTTATGGGATGGAGACATGGCTCAGTGATTGAGAGCACTTGTCGCAGCAGCCACAGGACAGCCCACAAAGCCACCCACAGCCCCAGTCTCAGGGGACCTGATGCCCTCTTCCGACCTATGAAATATGGTGCGCTGGCATATATGCAGGCAGAATACCCACACATATAGTGTAGAATTTCTTTTTAACTTTCAAAAAGATCATTGTAAGACAAAAGCAGGAGGACTGTTGCAAGTTCAAGGCCAGCCTGGTCTGCATAGTAAGTCTCTGGCAAGCCAGAGCTCATTGTGATACTGTCTGCAAAAAACAAGATTGATAGATAATTGAAAGATAGAGGCTAACATTGTAGCTCAGTGGTAAAGTGCTTCCTAGCATTCATAGGACCCTAGGTTCTGTCCCCAATATGAAAAAACAAAACAAGCAAAAGAAAGATGGCTGTCGGCCAGATTTTTTACATTTTTAAATGATGTATTTACTTTATTTCATAAGCCTTAATTGGTGCTTTGCCTGCATGTGTGTCTGTCTGAGGGCATTGGACCCTCTGAAACTGGGAGTACAGAGAGTTGTGAGCCACCATGTGGGCGCTGACAACGGAATCTGGGTCCTGCAGAAGATCCGCCAGTGCTCCTCTGCGCTCTCTCTCCAGCTCCTGTATCTTTGCAAGTTTTAAACTGATATACAGCTGAGAATGAACCATGCTGTTCCCTCTACTTTATGAAAAAGAAAGAAGCTTTAACTATAAATCTTTTGTTTTTTACATCTATTTTGTGTGTGGGAGAGGTACTCATGCCACAGACAGTATGTGGAGGTGAGCGGGACCAACCCAGGGTTGTCAGGCTTGGTAGCAAGTGCCTTTACCTGTGAATACAGTCCTACTGAGTAGGCAGAGTGAGTTGCTTAAACACTGTTGAATGGGTTTGCTGATACAAATAAAACCCAAGCACGTAGCATGGTGGTTTTGTTTGTGTGCAGTGAGCAGTTTCCTAAGGTAAGGCTGCCGACAGCAGAGCCCACAGTGGCTGACGCCGCCCCTTGTTTCCTCCAGGTCTTTCCTCCATTCAGACTCGTTCCTGAGAAAATGACCCTGATCGCAACTAACATGATGCAGGTGATCTTTCTTATGGTTTGTTTGTGGGTTTATTTTTGTGTTTTTAGGAATCAAGGACCAGGCCTGTCCTTTTTATTTTTTATTTTTTAAAGATTTATTTATTTCATGTATGTAAATACACTGTGGCTGTCTTTAGAAACACCAGAAGAGGGCATCAGATCCCATTTCAGATGGTTGTGATCCACCATGTGGTTGCTGGGAATTGAACTCAGGGCCTCTGGAAGAGCAGTCAGTGCTCTTAGGCACTGAGCCATCTCTCCAGCCCAGTTTTTGTTTTTTTAAATAATTTATTTATTACTTTTGTGTGTGCATTGGTGTTTGCCTGAGTGTATATATGTTTGAGGGTGCCAGTCCCCTGGAACCGGACTTAGGGACAGTTGTGAGCTGCTACATGAGTCCTCTGAAGTTCCAGGAATTAAAGCTGGGTCCTCTGAAAGAGCAGTCAGTGCTCTTAACCTAAGCTATCTCTCCAGCCCCTTAGTTTTGTTTTTGGAAACAGGGCTTTGTTATGTAGCTCAGGCTAGCCTCAAACTCCTGACAACCTTCCAGCCTCAGACTTTCAAGTCCTAGGATTGTAGATGTATGCCTGTGATCTATGGCAGTCTATATCAGTGATATAGATGACATTGGGGGGGGCGGGGGACAGGGTTTCTCTGTATAACCCTGGCTGTCCTGGAAGTCATGTTGTAGACCAGGCTGGCTTTGGACTCAGAAATCTGCCTGCCTCTGCCACCCAAGTGCTAGGATTAAAGGCATGCGCCACCACTGCCCAGCCGATGACTTTTTTTTAAAGGTTTATTTATTTATATGAATGCATTGTAGCTGTCTTCAGACACACCCGAGGAGGTCATTGGATGGCTGTGAGCCACCATGTGGTTGCTGAGAATTGAACTCAGGACCTCTGGAAGAGCAGTCTGTGTTCTTAACCACTGATCCATCTCTCTAGCCTATAGATTATTTTTTTTAACGTTGAGGTTTATTTTATTTTATGTATATGAGTGTTTTGCCTGTGTGGATATGTGTCTATCACATGCAACACTCAAGGATGCCGGAAGAGGCATCGGGTCATGGACCTGGAGTTCCAGATGGTTGTGAGCTGCCTGCCATATGGGTGCTGGCAATCGAACCTGGTCCTCTGGAAGGGCGGCCGATGCTCTTAGCCACTGAGTCATCTCTCCAACACGCTTTGAACGCAGAAAACATGATTTGCCTTTATGTTGCACATGCACACATACCTACTGTTCCCGCCTGTATGCCCAGCACAGCTGGGGCTAATGAAGAAGAAGGTTCGTTCTCTGATCCACGATGCACGTGGCATACACACTCTTGGAGTCCTGTGGGCCATTTGCAGCACACATTTCTTCTACACACACTTACGATGCAGTGTGTGCTGGCCGGGAAGTGGAGGAAGTCAAATTACTTGAGAAAAAATTGAGAAAAGAGGTGTGACCTTTTCTGCTGTTCCAGCATTCACTGGTTCTTCTAAATTGCAGATAATGTCTGAAGGCGGCCCTCAGCCCCAGTCCATCATCCACTTCTCTATCAGCAACCAGACCGTAGCTACTGTTAACAGGAGGGGGCAGGTTACAGGGAAAGCTGTCGGCACTGCTGTTGTCCACGGCACCATCCAGACAGTGAACGAAGACACTGGCAAAGTCATCGTGTTTTCCCAGGTATCCTTGCTGTGCTGTTTCTGCTCTCAAATCTTGGGGTGATGGGTCAGGGGACAATGGGAGTACCAGCAGACCAGGAGTGGCCTTCTGGTGCCCTTCATCTGGCATAGAAAACAAGTGGGCTTTAGTGGAGGACCCACAGAGTTCTTGGCACTGTCCTAAGATGTGGTCCCTATCCTTACAGAACTTTTTCAAAAGAAAAAATCAAACATACATGATAGGGTTTTTGTTGTTGAACATCAGAAATAGCATAAAGAGCTACTTGTAAGCATCTCTGTCCGCCTGCAGAAGCCTCCCTGGCCTAAGCTCCCTCTCCGCCTATTGAGCAGGATGAAGTCCAAATCGAAGTAGTCCAGCTCCAGGCCGTTAGGATCCTTGCGGCCGCGACCCGACTCATCACAGCCACTGAGGTCAGTTGCATACAGCAAGTGCACATGTGGGTCCTCCTTGATCGCTCTCTCCTTCCCCCCAAGTCTGCTTTTATTTTTTTATTTTTTTGGTTTTTTTGAGACAGGGTTTCTCTGTGTAGTCCTGGCTGTCCTGGAACTCACTCTGTAGACCAGGCTGGCCTCGAACTCAGAAATCCGCCTGCCTCTGCCTCCCAGAGTGCTGGGATGACAGGCGTGCGCCACCACTGCCTGGCTCCGGCCTTTATTTTTTAAGATTTATTTGTTTGTTTTAATTTTATGCATGTGGGTGTTTTCCTACGTGTGTATCTATGTACCACATGCACGCTTGATGCCCATGGAGGCCAGAAGAAGGCATCTAGAGGCCAGAAGAGCCCCTAGAACTGGAGTTACAGACAGTTATTTACAGACAGTTGTGAGCCACCATGTGGATACTGGGAATAGAACCTGGGTCCTCAGGTGCTCTTAATGGCTGAGCCATCTTTTTAGTCTTATATGTGTGTTTTTCTTGATATGGGTCTTATGTAGTCCTTACTAGCCTGAAACCCAAGATAATCCTGCCTCAGCCTCCAAAATTCTGGGATTCCAGGTACGTGGCATCATGCCCACCTCTGAGGTTGGTATGAGAGCTGTGCTCAGGGCTCACTCACTCTTTGGATAATGCTAGGCAGGCACGGTATGCGGCATAACTGCACACTCTCTTTTCAGATGCCAGTTTACGTCATGGGGGTAACTAGCACCCAGACGCCTTTCTCCTTCAGCAATGCCAACCCCATGCTCACATTCCACTGGTCCATGAGCAAAAGGGATGTGCTGGATCTGGTACCCAGGCACGCGGAGGTATGGATTTACCTGTTTACATATTGCCATGAGAGCGTTGGGGTTTATTTTTAGTTGGTAATTACAGGGGTATACATGAGTGCAGACGTCCTTGGAGGCAAGAACCATCAGGTTCCCCGGAGCTAGCATCCTCTGCCAGAGCCGGTGCTCCTAACTGCTGCTCTTCGGCTTTACCTTCCACAAATTTTGGGGGGAAGGTGTGACAGGGAGTCATTAGTTAGTACTGGCTGTCCTGGAACTCACTGTGTGGACCAGGTTGGCCTTGAACTTGCAGTGATCCTCCTGCCTCTGCTTTCTTTTTTTTTTTTTTTTTTTTTTTTTTTGGTTTTTCGAGACAGATTTCTCTATGTAGCCCTGGCTGTCCTGGAACTCACTCTGTAGACCAGGCTGGCCTCGAACTCAGAAATCCACCTGCCTCTGCCTCCCAAGTGCAGGGATTACAGGCGTGCACCACCACCACCCGGCTCTGCCTCTGCTTTCTGAGTGCTGGGATTCCAGACACAGCATCATGTCTGGCCCACTGTCTTAGTTAGGGTTTCACTGCTGTGAACAGATACCATGACCAACGCAAGTTTTATAAAAGACAACATTTAACTGGGGTTGGCTTACAGGTTCAGAGGTTCTGTCTGTTGTCATCAAGGCAGAAACATGGCAGCATCCAGGCAGGCATAGTGCAGGAGCTGAGAATTCTACATCTTCATCTGAAGGCTGCTAGTGGAAGACTGACTTCCAGGCAGCCAGGGTGAGGGTCTTAAGCCCACACCCACAGTGACATACCTACTCCAACAAGGCCATACCTCCTAATAAGGTCACTTCCTGGGCCAATCATATACAAACCATCACACCCACCTAGGGATCTTTTTGTTGCCCAACATTATGAATTGTTTATTATTTAGGCTTAAGTTGACATCATTTCATTAATGTAAAAGCTTATCATTTAAAACGTAATTGTAAAAGCTTATCATTTAAAATGTAATTATAACAGAAGCAGGGAAATGTAGTTTATTTGTAATTCAAGTGAAAGATAAAAAAATAGTAACACAGTGTCCTGTTTCTGGAATTTATTTTTGCCCAGGAACTTAAAATTCAATCTGGAATGATGTAAGTATCAGCTTCTCTTTTGTTGATGTGTGAATGTTCACATCTGAGAATTTAAATTCCCAGCATCTCTTCTGACTACTGGTGATGTTTCTGGGCCTGATTACCTCAGTTTAGTGCACTGAGGACTTTCGTGCTTTCTGTAACTCAGTAGTGTGTGTAAAGTGAGGCCCCGAGTGTTTAACTCTAAACAATAAAGGCTGTCTTTACACTGAGTGGAGTGGTGCATGCCTTTGATCCTAGCACTCTTTGGGAGGCAGAAGCAGGTCTCTGAGTCTAATCTAGCCTGGTCTACATAGCAAATCTCAGGCTAGCTAGAGCCATAGCTTATGTCAAAATTAATTAATAAAAAGAAAAATACTTTTAAGTTTTGAAAATGGTTTTCATGCCCACCCCATCACACCTCACACTGGAGCCTGAAAAAGGCAAAGCCTCCAGAGAGGCGCCTCCCTCCCATCTCATCCTCTACTGTCGGAACTGTCTTTAGAAGCCACTGCGCCTCTTCCATGACTGACTGACTTGGAGATTACACAGAGGGCACCTGGAGCCTTGCCAGCCTTGGCTGACCAGCACAGAGGCTTGCCTTAGGCTGCCCATGCTTCTGGGAACAGGAAGGGAAATGATGGAAGAAAACAAGTCCTTAAATGAGGTGTGGTAAGCCGGGCGTGGTGGCGCACACCTGTGATCCCAGCACTTGGGAGGCAGAGGCAGGCGGATTTCTGAGTTCGAGGCCAGCCTGGTCTACAGAGTGAGTTCCAGGACAGCCAGGACCACACAGAGAAACCCTGTCTCGGGGGGTGGGGGTGGGGGAGGTGTGGTAGAATATACGGGGGGGGGGGCGGGAGGAATGTTGTTTAATATAAAATTCTTTTATATTTACTGTTATGTGCCTTGGTCTTTTGCCTGCACAAACATACATCTCTGTGAGAATGTCAGAAGCTCTGAATCTGGAGTTACAGACAGGCTTGAGCTGCCATGTGGGTGCTGGAACCCGCGTCCTCTGGGAGAGTGCCAGTGCTCCTAACTGCAAGCCACTTCTCCAGTCCTGCTAGAACACACTTGGAATCCTAGAATTTAGGAGGCCAAGTCAAGAGGATTGAAAATGAGGCTAGTTTGGACAACATAGTGAGACCCTTTCTGGGGAGAAAAAAAAAAAAAAGAAGAAGGAAGGAAAGAGGGAGGGAGGGAAAGAGAAGAAACACCCAGTGTGGTGGAATATCCATAATCTTGGCACTAGAGAGGTCATCATGAAATACATAGCAAGATCAAGACTGGCCTGGGGTATATGAGATTTTGTGTCAAGGGCTTAGAGAGGTGGCTCTTCCAGAGGCCCCAGGTTCGGTTCCCAGCACCCACATGGCAGCTCACAATCGTCCTCAGTCCCAGGGGATCCAACACCCTCTTCTGGTCTACATGGGCACTGCACACACACACACACACACACACACACACACACACACATACACACACACACACTGCACAGACATACATGCTGGCACAACACCCATATACATAAAATGAAAATGAAAATGACTGGACTGGAGAGATGGTTCAACAGGTAAGAGCACTGGCTGCTCTTCCAGAGGCCCTGAGTTCAATTCCCAGCAACCACATGGTGGCTCACAACCATCTGTAATGGGGTGTGATCCCCTCTTCTGGCATTCAGGTGTATATGCAGATAAAGCAGCCATATACATTAAAATAAATATTTTTTTAAAAATCCATACACATAGTATTTTTAAAATCTTAAAAACAAAAAGATTTGTCTTGTTTTTTAATGAGAATAACTAAAAAGGAAGATCCTATTTCAAAAATGAGAGTAAGGGAGAAGAGAAGAAGGAGAAAAGAAAGTGGGGAGGGAAATTACAAAAGGGGGGAGGAGAGTCGGGCAGTAGTGGCCCACGTCTTTAATCCCAGCACTTGGGAAGCAGAGGCAGGTGGATTTCTGAGTTTGAGGCCAGCCTGGTGTACAGAGTGAGTTCCAGGACAGCCAGGGCTACACAGAGAAACCCTGTCTCAAAAAAAAAAAAAAAGTGGGGAGGAGAAGGAGAAAAGGAGAGAGGAAGGCAGAGGCCGGGCGGAGAGGGACTAACAGGCATGCCTGCCATACAACTCCAGCTCTGAACTCTCTGTGTGTCTGGAAATGACCTTGGACTTTTTTTTTTTTTTTTTGAGACTACTGTAATGTAGCTCTGGCTGTCATGGAATGCCCCCCCCACCCCCCATGTGTACCAGGCTGGCCTTAGAAGCACAGAGATCGATCGACCTGGGACTGTCTCTGAGCGATGGGATTAGAGGCCTGTGCCTCCACAACTGGCTATTGTGGAACTTTTGGAGCTCCTCCCTCCGCCCCCTTGAGCACTCCGACAGGCCTGCCAAGCAAGCAAGTGCAAGCAAGAGTGCTCCCCTCTGTGCTTGGGGTGGGACCCAGGCCTCCCTGTGTGAGAGGCAGGCACGCAGCCTCCAGCCCCGCCCAGTGGATGCCTTCTCACCCCACCCCTTCACTGTCTAGGTGTTTCTACAACTTCCAGCTGAGAACAACTTTGCCATGGTTGTCCACACAAAAGCAGCTGGCAGGACCACGATCAAGGTCACGGTCAGCAGTAGGAACAGCTCCTTTGGGCAGTTTGAGGGGGATCTTCTGGAGCTGTCCGATGAGATTCAGATCCTGGTAAGCACCCGCCTACATCTTGCTTCTATAAAGGAGGAAGTGTGCTTTGCTAGGCACAGCTCTGGCCTGTAGCTGTAACTAAGCCCTCATACACCCATTCATTGTATTCTAGAAGAAAAACTGAGTGCTTGCAGCCAAAGCCTGATAGCCTGAGTCTAATTCCTTAAACCACCACAAGAAAGGCAGATACAGTGGCGCACATCTGTAATCCTAGGACCCTACAAGAGATGAGAGGCTAAGACAGAATCGCCCAGAAACCTGGAGTGGCATGGCAGAAATACCAGAAATCTTGCTTCATTAAGGTTGGAGTAGTCCTCTGACCTCCATACAAAACAATCCCCACTGGATTGTCTGGAGACCCACCATATGTTAAGTACATATCATAACTTGTCCTTTCTGAAATAAGGGAAAAATTGTTTTCTCCCATTAGGTATTTGAAAAACTCCAACTTTTCTATGCAGACTGCCAACCTGAGCAGATTCTGATGCCTATGAATTCTCAGCTCAAGCTGCACACCAACAGGTAAGGAAGAGGAGGAAAGCAGGTTCTGATGTCAGAGGGACGCCAGTCAGTGACGCAGGGGCTGGGGAGGCGGCCCAGCAGGTGGAGTCTGCACACCGCCCGCAAGCCAGTGGAGCACAGGCCACAAAATTGTCCTCTGACCTCCACCCATCTCTCTCTCTCTCTCTCTCTCTCTCTCTCTCTCTCTCTCTCTCTCTCTCTGTGTGTGTGTGTGTGTGTGTGTGTGTGTGTGTGTGTGTTTCTCTCCCTCCCTCCCTCCCTCCATCCATCCCTCCCTCTCTCTAATAAATAAAGTTTAGGGCTGGCAAAAGTGCTTATAAAAGTACTTAGGGCACAAGCCTGATAACCCACATTTGACCCCAGAACCAAAGAGCAGGCTGTACGCCGCCTGGCGTGGAGAAGGCAGCACAGCAGCAGCACAGCTGACGCACACATGCGCACGCGCACACACACACACACACACACACACACACACACACTAATGCTACTTAAAATAAAAAAACAAAGCATTTTTAGGGCCAGGCAGTGAGCACTTGGGAGGCAGAGACAGGAAGATCTGTAGGAGTTCAAGGCCAGCCTGGTCTACAGAGTGAGTTCCAGGACAGACAAGACTACACAAAGAAACCCTGTCTCAAAGAAAAAAAAAATTAATGTTTTTAATTGAAATTGGAAAGAGCTACCATTTACTCTTAAGTTATTTTTCTAATCTGAATAATATTTTAGAGATGAAATAATTTATACAACATAAAATTAATCCAAAGGTGTGTGAGTGTGTGAGTACATATATGAGTGTATGTATGGGCTGGAGAGATGGCTCAGAGGTTAAGAGCACTGGCTGCTCTTCCAGAGTTCAATTCCCAGCAACCACATGGTGGCTCACAACCATCTGTAATGGGATCTGATGCTCTCTTCTGGTGTGTCTGAAGACAGCTACAGTGTACTCATATACATAAAATAAATAAATAAATAAATAAATAAATAAATAAGGAACAGGAGTCTTCTGGCCGCCATTTGCACCAGAGAGCCAAGTGGCTTTACAGCCTTCAGTGCACAGACCCTGCCTGAAGAGAGTTGCTCTCCCAGGAGTAAGGGCACAGGACCATAGGAGAGACAAGTTCCAGCCAGAGACAGGAAGACCAACTAACACCAGAGATAACCAGATGGCAAAAGGCAAGCATAAGAACACTACCAACAGAAACCAAAGCTACTTGGTAACATCAGAACCCAGTTCTCCCACCACAGCAAGTCCTGGATATTCCAACACACCAGAAATGCAAGAGTTGGATTTAAAATTGTATCTCATGATACTGATAGAGGACTTCAAGTAGGACATAAATAACTCTCTTAAAGAAATACAGGAGAACATGGGTCAACAGGTAAAAGCCCTTAAAGAGAAAACACAAAAATCCCTTAAAGAATTACAGGAAAACACAAACAAGTGAAGGAACTGAACAAAACCATCCAGGATCTAAAAATGGAAGTAGAAACAATGAAGAAATCACAAAGGGAGACAACTCTGGAGATAGAAAACCTTGGAAAGAAATCAGGAGTCATAGATGCAGGCATCAACAACAGAATACAAGAGATTGAAGAAAGAACCCCAGTGCTGAAGATAACATAGAAAGCGTTGACTCTACAGTCAAAGAAAATGCAAAAGGCAAAAGGCTTATAACCCAAAACATCCAGGAAATCCGGTACACAAGAAGATCAAACCTAAGGATTATAGGTATAGACAAGAGCGAAGATTTCCAACTTAAAGGGCCAGTGAATATCTTCAGCAAAATTATAGGAAACTTCCCTAACCTAAAGAAAGAGATGCCCATGAACATACAAGAAGCCTACAGAACTCCAAACAGACTGGACCAAAACAGAAAGTCCTTCCATCACATAATAATCAAAACCCCCAAATGCACTAAACAGAAAGAATATTAAAAGCAGTAAGGGGAAAAGGTCAAGTAACTTATAAAGGCAGACCTATCAGAATTATACCAGACTTCTCATCGGAGACAATGAAAGCTAGAAGATCCTGGGCAGACCTCTTTCAG
Source organism: Apodemus agrarius (assembly GCA_964023405.1). NCBI lineage: Eukaryota > Metazoa > Chordata > Mammalia > Rodentia > Muridae > Apodemus > Apodemus agrarius. Next base: position 78,049,903 of record OZ030007.1, on the reverse strand, counting down.
ACCCTAAGAAAACACAAATACCAGCCCAGACTGCTATAACCAGCAAAACTCTCGATCACCATAGATGGAGAAACCAAGATATTCCATGATAAAACCAAATTTACACAATATCTTTCTACAAATCCAGCCCTACGAAGTATGGAAAACACCAACACAAGGAGGGAAACTATACCCTAGAAAAAGCAAGATAGTAATCTTTCAATAAACCCAAAAGAAGATAACCACACAAACAAAAATAACACCAAAATTAACAGGAAGCAACAATCATTATTCTTTAATATCTCTCTCCTTTTTTTTTTTTTTTTTTTTTTTTTTTTTTGGTTTTTTCAGACAGGGTTTCTCTGTGTAGCCCTGGCTGTCCTGAAACTCACTTTGTAGACCAGGCTGGCCTTGAACTCAGAAATCCTCCTGCCTCTGCCTCCCAAGTGCTGGGATTACAGGCGTGCGCCGCCACCACCCGGCTTCTTTAATATCTCTTAACATCAATGAAATCAATTCCCCAATAAAAAGGAATAGACTAACAAGTATTTTTCATGTAAATCTTCAGTTTTATCAAAAAATGTTTATAATTCCACTTTCAACTTAGAAATATTTTTATACCTTCCATTTTATCTGTATAATTTTCCATGATAATCTTCAATTTTAACTATATATCTCTACAGTTTTTTTTTGTTTTTGTTTTTGTTTGTTTGTTTGTTTGTTTTTTTCGAGACAGGGTTTCTCTGTATAGCCCTGGCTGTCCTGGAACTCACTCTGTAGACCAGGCTGGCCTCTAACTCAGAAATCCTTCTGCCTCTGCCTCCCAAGTGCTGGGATTAAAGGCATGCGCCACCACACCCGGCCTATTTCTACAGTTTTATCAGAAATATTTTCCATGTAAATCTTCAATTTTATCATAAAATATTTTTAATTCCTTTTTCAATAAAAAAGAATAAAAATAAATAAATAAATATTTTTAAAAAGAGTGTATTTGTGAAGTGTATATGTGAGTGTGAGTATATAAGAGTATATGTGTGTATGAATATGTGTGTATGTGTAAGAGTTTACTTGTATATGTGTATGTATAAGAGTGTATATGTGTGTGTATGTGTAAGAGTGTTGAGTATGTAAGTGTGTGTATGAATGAGTGTGTGTGTATGTGTAAGAGTGGTGAGTATGTAAGTGTGTATATGTGTAAGAGTTGAGTGTGAGTATGTAAGTGTGTATGAATGAGTGTGTATGTGTGTGTGTGTGCTTGTATGTGTGTATGTCCAGGCACATGCCACAGTGAGGATGTGGAGGACAGTGTTTGTCTTCAGCAATCAAGTCTCTGCTTTTGTGATCAGATCCTAGGATCAAAATCAAGTTGGGCTTTTGTTTCAAACACTTTTTTTTACCAAATTGCTATTTCAGCCGGGCGGTGGTGGCGCACGCCTGTAATCCCAGCACTCTAGGAGGCAGAGGTAGGTGGATTTCTGAGTTCAAGGCCAGCCTGGTCTACAGAGTGAGTTCCAGGACAGCCAGGGCTATACAGAGAAACCCTGTTTCGAAAAAAACAAATCCAAACAAAACAAAACAAAACAAAAAACCAAGTTGCTATTTCACTAGCCCAAAATATTTTGTGTTTTGAGACAGGGACTCATAGTGTCCAAGCTGGCCTCATCTCCTTATGTAACTGAGGGTGACCATGGACCCCTAATGTCCTGCTTCTACCTCCTCGGCGCTAGGAGTACAGGTGTGCGCCACCGTGCCTGACCTCCCATGAGTGTCTGGGACGAGGTCTCGACATCTTGCTCCTGCTCCCCAGCTCCCCAGTGTAGCTGCAGCTTGCAGCTGTGTACCACCACACCCCATTTATTTTTACTCTTTGACAGCTGTGAATGGTGATGCCATGGACATCATTCATGAATGAGTATTTTTTGGGATATCGGCTTTCAATCATTTTGTCCAAAAAAATTTTTAATACCCAACAGGATTTGACTTTTAAAGAGAAAAGCATAGGCCCAAGGTTAGTGGTTTATGCCTGTATCCCCAGCACAGGAGGATGTAGAGACGTGTGCTGGCTCGCTCTATGTGACATTGACACAAGCTACAGTCATCTGAGAGGAGGCAGCCTCACCCCAGACATCGCCTCTGTCAATCAGGCTGTAGGCAGGCCTGTGAGGCATGTTCATAATGACTGATGCGGAGGGTCCGGTCCACTGTGGGTGGGGCCACCCCTGGCCTAGGTTCTATAAAAAAGCAGGCTGAGTAAGTCATGAAGAGCAAGCCAAGAAACAACACCCTTCCATAGCCCCTGCACCAGCTCCTAAGTCTGGATTACTCCCCTGCTTGAGTGCCTGCCCTGGCTTCCCTCAGCCATGGGCTGTTCCTGGAAGAGTAAGCCACACAGTCCTTTTCCTCCCTAAGTTGCTTTTTGTGTGTTTCATCACAGCGACAGAAACCTTAACTAAGACAGGAAGATCAGGGATTCAAGCTCTTCCTCCGCTATACAGGGAGTTTAAGGTCAGCCTGGACTACAGAGGGCTCTGTAGGGTGGCATGATGGCTCCCACCTGTACATGTCAGCTCTAGCGAGGTGGAGGGAGACTCAGGTGTTAGGTTAGCCTTTAGCTACATAGTGAGCTTTCCTGGGTTACATGAGACACAGTTGTATAGTCCTTGGGTCTCCTTACTTTTGGTGTGTTATTTTTTTTTCTTCAAATTTGTGACTTTTGTGGGGGAAGACATTTTGGTTTTTTTGTTTGTTTGTTTGTTGTTTTTGTTTTTGTTTTTGTTTTTGTTTTTTTTTTTTTTTTTTTGGTTTTTCGAGACAGGGTTTCTCTGTATAGCCCTGGCTGTCCTGGAACTCACTCTGTAGACCAGGCTGGCCTCGAATTCAGAAATCCACCTGCCTCTGCCTCCCTAGTGCTGGGATTACAGGCGTGCGCCACCACTGCCCGGCTCGGTTTTCATTTTCTTAATTATTTGTTTTTCTTTTATTTTTATATGCATGTGTGTGTTGTTGTATGAGCTGACGTGCTCTCTGAGCACTGCTTATTTTTTAAGTTTTTAGCTTTCTGAGACCGGGCTTTCCCATATAGCCCACACTAGCCTAGTGCTCCCTCTGTGGTTTGGGTTCCTTTCATACGCATGGCAATCCTCCTGCCTCAGCCTTCAGTGTGGACGTACAGGTGAGCCAACACACTCTGTCTTGTCAGTCTTCGCTTTCTCCCCTCCATCAGTGAGCCAAAGGGCTCCAGAGTGCCTTTGCTCTGTTTATCTCCTAGAGAAGGCGCGGCCTTTGTGAGCTCCCGCGTTCTTAAGTGTTTTCCTAATTCCTCCGTCATTGAAGAAGATGGTGAAGGGCTCCTGAGATCTGGATCCATTGCGGGTACTGCAGTATTGGAAGTCACTTCTATAGAACCTTTTGGAGTCAATCAAACAACCGTAACTGGAGTCCAGGCGAGTCAGGGACTAAATCAATAAAATAATGGGACCTGAGGTATAGCTTAGTATTAGAGTCCTTGCCTAGCATGCAGAAGCTTGGGGTCTGATCGCAGCATCTCTAAAACTAGGTAGAGGGAATGCCATGGCCTGGGAGGAATGTCCTCTCCTGAGAATTAAAGAGCTCCTCTGGAAGAACGTGTCAGAGCAGATCCTGACGTGGCTTCAAAGCGTCATATTAAAACAGACCTTCATGCCCTTGGTGGAAGATATTAGCCTCCAGCTTTGCAGTCACGGGTGAGAGCAGAGGACCCCTGGATTTGAAGCTGGGTATGGTGGTGTATGACTTTAATCCTAGCACTCAGAGAGCTGAGGCACAAGGATTGTGGCATTCAAGGCCAGAATGGGCTACAGAGTGAGGTCATATCTCAAAAAATAAATACATGTCTTGACTTCTCTATAGAATTAAAATTTTTAGAGTGAAAAGCGGCTTTGGAATGCTCCTTGGCCTCCTGGCTCAGATCAAATGTAGAAAAGGTCCCAGAGGCTGATCGAACACCAGTCTCAGGTATTAGATATGTGCTGTATTCCAGCCCATTTATTAGTCTCGCTGTGTGTATTACTTCCTTTTACTACATAAAGCTATGAAGTGACGAACTGGGATCAGATTGTTTTTCTCTTACTGAAATATAGCTTTCATATTATGGGGAAAATCTACTGTATTCCTGATAATCAGTCACGTGGTGATAGACCCCGAGCACTCTGCAGAGAGTAGACCAACCCCACTCCAGCCTCTCTTCACCTGCCAGCCTGAAAAATGAAGCGGCCATCGCCTGGGCTGTCCTATTTCCTTCTACTACAAGCATGTCAAACCAAAAGAATACTGGGGCTGGGGAGATGGCTCACTGGGCAACAGCACTCATGCAAGCCTGAGTTCAGAGCCCCAGAACCCATAGAAGAGCCAGATGCAATAGTAGAAGCATCTGTAATCCCTGTGGGCCTACCAGAAGTGGAAGGCAAAGACCGGAGAAACTCCAGAAACTCAAGGGACTGCTAGCCTGGCTTAGACGGCAGTCAGGAGGCCTGGTCAAGATAGGAAGGCAGGGGTCATCACCAGACAGCCGTCCTCTGATCTCCACACACATGCCACACACACCTCCCAAAGGCTCGTGGCCTTGGTTATAGAGTCTAGAGTGTGAGAGCAGCTCTTTGCCCGTGGCATCCTCTGGACTAGTGTTTTGTCTCCCACAGGTAGCACCAGTGACTTACCTTCGATTGAGCAGCTACCCCAAGCTATACACAGCACAAGGAAGGACCCTGTCAGCCTTTCCCTTGGGCATGTCTCTCACCTTTATTGTTGAGTTTTATAATAGCATTGGAGAAAAATTCCACACCCACAACACTCGGCTTTATATGGCTCTGAACAGGTACGGAGGCCAAGGGGGGCGTGGTTGGCACCGCAGTAGAAACCTTACAAGTTAAGTCATTGTTCTGCGGCAGTTTCAGCAGATTCCTCTTACACTCTGAGCTTTGAATGTGGCCTCGATTTCTTTTCTCAGAATGAAAATAATGAGCCACGTGTGGTAACACATGCGTGGAGTCCCTGGAAGAAGGAATGTGATGTGGGAATCTCTGATTCAAAGCAAGCAGAGCGAGCACGGGTTCTGCATAGCAATGAGTCCCAGTCTCATCTGGGCTAGAGTACGATCCTGTCTAAGGTGCAGGGGGCCAAGCGATGACTAGAAATATAGCTAGAGGTAGGCCACTCCTAACATGTGCAAATCAGTGGTTGTTCTCAGCAACACACACACACACACAGAGAGAGAGAGACAGAGAGAGAGAGAGAGAGAGAGAGAGAGAGAGAGAGAGAGAGAGAGAGAGAGATATGATGGCTCAGCAGTTTAGAGTGCTTACAGCACTTGCAGAGAACTGAGTTCAGTTCCATATAATCCACATCTGGAAACTCACAACCACATATAAGTCCAGTTCAGGGGATCTAATGCTCTCTCCAGCCTCTGTGGCTACACACACACACACACACACACACACACACACACACACAACGGTATTTTTCAGAGAATATTGTCAGCCAGGCATGGAGATGCATGCCTTTGATCCCAGCACTCAGGAGGCAGAAACAGGCCAGCCTGTTCTACATAGCAAGGCCAGTACTTCCTAGGGCTCTATAGTGAGACCCTGTTTCAAAAACAAAAGCATACTTTTAATTAAAGTTTTGGCCAGGCGGTGGTGGCACACGACTGTAATCCCAGCACTTGGGAGGCAGAGGCAGGTGGATTTCTGAGTTCGAGGCCAGCCTGGTCTACAGAGTGAGTTCCAGGACAGCCAGGACTACACAGAGAAACCCTGTCTCGAAAAACCAAAAAAAGAAAAAAGAAAAAAGAAAGTTTTGAGTAGGGCTGGGAGATGGCTCTGTGGTTAAGAGCACCAACTGTTCTTCTGAAGGTCCTGAGTTCAAATCCCAGCAACCACATGGTGGTTCACAACCATCCATAATGACATCTTACTCCCTCTTCTGGAGTGTCTGAAGACAGCTACAGTGTACTTACATATAATAAATAAATATATCTTTTTTTTAAAAAAAGAAAGTTTCGAGTAGGTTTGAATCTTCAAGTGTTAATTTACAAAATGTACACAAGGAGCTACCTATTATTATCAGAGAGCCTCTCAGAGCATCCCTTCTTTGGAGCCCCTCACACTCAGGAATTGTTTCTTCTTGTCCCTAATCTTTCATTTAAAGTAAAATAGACAGCTTGACTCAGGCCACATGTTATTACACTCCCATAATCCCAGCACAGTTCTTGAGAGACGGAGGCAGGAGGATCAGGAATTCTGTGATATCCTCAACTACACAGGAGTTTGAGGCTAGCCTATACGATATAAAACTGCCTCAAAACAACACAAAAAAACTTTATTGTGACAAGATGTGGTATTGAAAACCTTTAATCCCAGCATTCAGGAGGCAGAAGCAGGCAGGTCTCTGTGAGCTCGAAGCCAGCCTGATTTGAATAGAAGGTTCCAGGACAGCTGGGGCTACACAGTGAGACCCTGTCTTTTTTTTTTTTTTTCCCGAGACAGGGTTTCTCTGTGCTCTTAACCACTGAGCCATTTCTCCAGCCCAGAGACCCTGTCTTTAAAAACAAAGCAAAACAAACCAAAAACCCTTTATTAGGAAGAGCCAAGTGTCCCTGTAATCCCAGCACTTAGGCAGTCCATACCCATAATCCTATGTTTGGGAGGTGGAGGCAGGAGGATCAGAAATTTGAGGTCATCCTGAGCTACATACAGGATCAAGGAAAGCCTGGTTTACATGAGACCCTCTCTCAATGACGTGGCCCAGTGACACACTGGCTGCCAAGCCTGATGACCTAAGTTCAGTTTCCACGTCCCAGATAGTGAAAGGACAGAACTCGTATCCTAAAAACTGTCCTCTGACTATCACACGGGCTGTGGTATACACGTGCCCATCACACAGAGACAGACAATTAATACAAACCTTGAAACAAACTCATGGAAGGTTCTCTCCCCTCAATCTTTTCCTACGTAGTATCTCTCTATAGGAATTACCCATCCGTTTAGGACAGGATCTTGCTTTGTAGCTCTGGCTAGCCTGGTTTCACTAGATACACCAAACTGCTTTCTGCTGGCAGCCAGAGCCTTCTGCACGCGAGCCAAACATCCCATCACCAGATGACATGCTCAGCTGCTCTTTTCAGACACTTCTGTCTTTCGTGTCTGCTTTCAGAGACGACTTGCTGCTTATTGGACCAGGAAACAGAAACTATACATATATAGCCCAGGCTGTGAATAAAGGGGTGACAGTCGTGGGGCTTTGGGACCAAAGGCATCCTGGCATGGCAGATTACATCCCTGTCGCTGTAGAGCATGCCATTGAGCCTGACACCAAGCTCATCTTTGTTGGAGATGTCATCTGCTTCAGCACTCAGCTCGTCAATCAGCACGGTGGGTATGAGTCTCCTTAACCAGAGAGAAGGCAGCTCTGCTGGGCGTGGTGGCGCACACCTTTAATCCCAGCACTCGGGAGGCAGAGGAAGGTGGATCTCTGAGTTCGAGGCCAGTCTGAGCTGTATAACCAGTTCCAGATTAGCTAGAGCTATACAGTGAGACCCTGTCCCTCCAGCACCCCAAAAAGACTTTATTTATTTTGTTTCTTATGACATTTTGTTTATTTGTGTGTGGGAACAAGAACAACTCGGGGACTTGGGTGCCAGGGATTGAGTCATCTGATGGTTTAGAGTGTTTCATTATTTGCCATTCTAGCTGAATGACCATTTTTCTCAATAACCAATTAGCAGTTTACTAGTAGCACTTATCAACTGTCCACTGAACACAGCTTTTATATTATATAATGTAGATAACCTGGGGTACTTTGTGTTCATCTCAGCTTCTGAAAGAAGGTAACTTCTAGGTTAAAATTAATAAAAGTGCCAGGCATGGTGGCACACACCTTTGGTCCCTGCACTCAGGAGGCAAAGGTAGGCGGACTTCTATGAGTTCAAGGACACCCTGGTCTACAAAGTGAATTCCACTACAGCCAAAGCTACACAGAGAAATCCTCTCTCTAAAAACTAAAAAAATAAAATAAAATAAAAATGTAAAAGCTGGACTAGAGAGATAGTTCCATGGTTAAGAGCACTTCTCATTCTTGATCGGACCGGAGTCCAAGTCCCAGTACCCACATAGTGCCTCACAGCCAGCTGCGACTACCTCTTCCGACTGCCATCGGAAACAGGCATATATGTAGTGTACATATGTGCATGTAGGCAAAATATTCATATACAAAATTTAAAAGTATACAAATAGGTCGGGCGGTGGTGGCGCACGCCTGTAATCCCAGCACTTGGGAGGCAGAGGCAGGCAGATTTCTGAGTTTGAGGCCAGCCTGGTCTACAGAGTGAGTTCCAGGACATCCAGGGCTACACAGAGAAACCCTGTCTCGAAGAAAAAAAAAAAAAAAAAGCCGGGTGTGGTGGCGCACGCCTGTAATCCCAGCACTTGGGATGCAGAGGCAGGCGGATTTCTGAGTTTGAGGCCAGCCTGGTCTACAGAGTAAGCTCCAGGACAGCCAGGACTACACAGAGAAACCCTGTCTCGAAAAACAAAAAAACAAAAAAACAAAATTATAATAATAAAAGAAAAAACAATGGGGCTTTAATTTTGGGAACCAAGTATATGCATATGTATATGAATATGTGTACGTGTATATGTGTATATGTGTGTATATCTATATACATATACATATATACATACTGTTCTATGAGGCAACAATAAAGTACTAAATCCAGTGTCTGATAGATTCCTGTAATAAGTTTATGGAGCCCAAGTCCGTGCACACAGTCATTAGATGTGCAAGCGTATGCCCTGGCACACATGTGAAGGTCAGAAGACAACTGTGGAGTTGGTTCTTCCTTTCCCTGGGGCTCAGGGGATCAAAGTCAGGTCATGAGGTTTGCACAGCAAGCACTTACACTATCCTAGCCAAACCATCTGCTAACCCTAAACTATCTTGACCAGCAAAACATTTCTATTAGAAGAAAGTTCTATTAAGTTCAATAAAAATGATAGAAAATTATTCTTTAGGTTTAATCCCTAGCATTCAAAAATAAAAAGTAAATTTCTCCTTGGCTAGGAAATGTTGGTTCTTTGGCTTTACAGACAGTATATCTGAGCGTGGTACATATTGCCACGGGTCACGTGCTGTGGAGCGCTGTTCTCTAAGCACACAGCCATCATTTGCATCAGAGCAGTGGGACCCCCAGGAGATCGCTACTTCAGACTTGTTCATTGCTGATGTTGCCTCATAGAAGAAAAGGATAGAGGGGTCCCTGGAGCCTCACCATTGTACCTCACGGTTAGTTGTGTGTAACTCTGTTCTGATTGCATACAGCCTCCGAGCCTTGGGAGGTCCTGGAGTGCACACATAGTGTGGAAGGCTAACTGGAGAAGGGGCCACGTCTGTGCGGCCACAGGGAGTCCTTATGTCATTACTTCCCCAAGTAGGACTTTGATTTGTTTAGTCACTGGAACCCTAGAAGAAGGGAGCAAACAGTGATTTGTGACTTCCCAGGAAAGAGTTCCACAGCTGCCCACGTCTGACCAGCTGGGTGGTATAAAGTTTTGGCTTTGGCCTCTCGTAGTGAGAATTTTGGTTTCTTTGAAAAACACAAAAATATAGGAATATGTTTTCATTGCATCCCAGTTGTGGGATATGGGGCTGCTTCAGATTGTCCATAGCAGCTGATGATGATTTGCCTCGTGCTCTAGCAAGGGTGTGATTTTGCCAGTGGCAGACAGTTTCTGCAATTGTGTGACGTTTGGAATTCTGGAAAATTTTTAGAGGGTACATAAGTGCTAGAATCACAAGAGGTAGAGGAGAGGTTGTTGGTTGTTAGTTGATTGCTGCTGGCCATGGTTTGCTAAGTAATTGTGCACAAAGAAGAAAGAAGTTAGATATCCTGACAGCAAAGATCACCAGGAAGTAGTCTAATGAAAACATTGCCCCTTTCCCCTCTACCCTTTTTTCTCTATCTAGTGTTAGGGGGTTAAAAAGGTGGGAAAAAAGGTAGAGATGGGGGCTGGAGAAATGACAAAGCAGTTAAGAGCACTGACTGCTGTTCTGAAGGTCCTGAGTTCAAATCCCAGCAACCACATCCGGCTCACAACCATCTGTAAAGAGATCTTACGCCCTCTTCTGGTGCATCTGAAGATAGCCACTTAGATATAAAATTAAGTCTTTTGTTGTTGTTGTTTGTTTGGGTTTTTTTGTTTGTTTGTTTGTTGTTTTTAGAGACAGGGTTTCTCTGTGTGGTCCTGGCTGTCCTGGAACTCACTCTGTAGACCAGGCTGGCCTCGAACTCAGAAATCCTCTTGCCTCTGCCTCCCAAGTGCTGGGATTACAGGTGTGCACCACCACGCCCGGCTAAAAAATAAATCTTTTTTAAAAAAGGGTTGGTGGAGTTGGGTAGAAGAAAAAAGAACCCATACAATAGCAAAAGACAGCTATAGCCTCTTTTCTGGGAACTGTGCAGAGTTAAGCATGCCAACATTGGATCTGGTTCTAACATGCACTACATGTTTTATACCAGTTACAAAGGAGGCTTTAATCACCAAGATTAAATTACCCAGCCTTAGAGCTGACCTGCAGCGACCAGTGGATAATCCTAGGCTTGTGAGTTAAGCTTGCTTCAAAGTCAGTAATAAAAATTATAATTCCACAATTGGATGAAGCAAATGTTATTTAATATTTATGGGTGGAGGTGGGGCATGGGCGAAGGTGGGGCATGGGCGGAGGTGGGGCATGGGCGGAGGTGTCATGAACATCTGAAGGCCAGAGGACAACTTTTGAAGATTAGTTTTCTCTTCTCTTCCACCATGTGGGTCCTGAAAATTAACTCAGGCCATCAGGCTTCACAGCAGGCTCCTCCCCTGCTGAGCATCCTGCCCGGGGAGCAGGGCTTCTTAGCTGGGTCTGTGCCAGATCTACCCTTCAGTTTTGCATTCTGGAATTTTGACAGACAACTAAGTCCATACTACAAAGGATAAGGAAGCAGAAAGGCCTACATATCAGGATCAGAAATCCAGTAAGAGTCAGGTGTGATGGCATATGCCTTTAATCCCAGGACTAATTTGGGAGGCAGAGGTAGGCAGGTTTTTGTGTGTTCAAGGCCAACCTGGTCTACATACCAAGTTTAGGATAGTCAAGGATACAGAGTAAGACCCTACCTCAAAAGAGAAAACAGGGCTGGAGAGATGGCTCAGCAGTTAAGAGCATTTGTTGGACTCCCAGAGGACCCAGTTTCAGTTTGAAGGGATTCTGCTAGCCTGAACAAAGCAACATGACTCTGGCAGGCCTTGCCCTTCTCTCCCATTCCTTCTGCCTTGATTTAAGAAAAGACAAGAAGCCGGGCGTGGTGGCGCACGCCTTTAATCCCAGCACTTGGGAGGCAGAGGCAGGCGGATTTCTGAGTTCGAGGCCAGCCTGGTCTACAGAGTGAATTCCAGGACAGCCAGAACTACACAGAGAAACCCTGTCTCGAAAAACAAACAAACAAAAAAAAAAAAAAACAAAAAAAAAAAAAGAAAAGAGAGGAGAAGAGAGGAGAGGAGAGGAGAGGAGAGGAGAGGAGAGGAGAGGAGAGGAGAGGAGAGGAGAGAGAGGAGGGGAGGGGAGGGAAGAGGAGGGGAGGGGGGAGGGGAGGGGAGGGGAGGGGAGGAGAGGAGAGGAGAGGAGGAGAGGAGGAGAGGAGAGGAGAAGAGAAGAGAAGAGAAGAGAAGAGAAGAGAAGAGAAGAGAAGAGAAGAGAAGAGAAGAGAAGAGAAGAAAAGAAAAGAAAAGAAAAGAAAAGAAAAGAAAAGAAAAGAAAAGAAAAGAAAAGAAAAGAAAAGAAAAGAAAACAGTTGTTAGATCGCATCACTAAAGCTAGGCACCAAGACTATCCCCTTATTTGGCCATTCCCTCCTCCTAAGGCTGACTACCAAGGTCCAGTTATAAAATTACTGAAGTCCAACAATCAAAGCCCTCTTTAGTTAACCTAATTCACGTGTCCAATTAAAATTAGACACCTCGTCCTAACAAGGGTTTCTCCTTTGACCTTTAGAAGCGGCCGTTTGTCTATGGGCCACATCTGTCTCCTCTATCCAGAGGCAGCCCTTTGTCCCCACCCCAAAAATTTCCTTTCCCCTTTTCCCCCCTCCCTCTGGTCCCTGCCCTCTGTCTCCCTAGGACAAATATGTCTCCTTTGTTCTGAGAACTTACTTGGTCTTGAGGTATCTTGACAAGAGAGGTTCCTGACACATGGTGGCTCACAACCACCTATGACTGGTATTCCAGGGGATCTGGCGCCATCTTCTGTTGAGTTGTTGTTGCCTTTTAAAAAAAGATTTATTTATTTATTTTAAGTATATGAGTACACTGTAGCTGTACAGATGGCTGTGAGCGACCATGTGGTTGCTGCTATTTGAACTCAGGACCTTCGGAAGAACAGTCAGTGCTTTTAACTGCTGAGCCATCTCTCCAGCCCCGCTTTGTTTTGTGTTTTGTTTTTTGTTTTTGTTGTCATTGTTGTTTTATTTTGTTTTGTTTGACAAGGGTTCTCTGTGTAGCCCTAGGTCTCCTAGAACTCACTCTGTGAACCAGCTGGCCTCAAACTCAAAGAGCCACCTGCTTCCTGAGTACTAGGATTTGGGATTAAAGGTGCATGCCACCACATCCAAAAATGCCATCTTCTGATCTCCTAGGGCACCAGCCATGTGGGGTACACAGACATACATGCAGGTAGTACATATACATATATACACATATAAACATTTTTAAAAAATTAAAAGCTGAGCCGGGCATGGTGGCACACGCCTGTAATCCCAGCACTTGGGAGGCAGAGGCAGGCAGATTTCTGAGTTCGAGGCCAGCCTGGTCTACAGAGTGAGTTCTAGGATAGCCAGGACCACACAGAGAAACCCTGTCTCCACAAACCAAAATTAATTAATTAATTAAAAGCTGGACATGATGACATATGCCTTTAATCCCTGCACTCAGGAGGCCAAGGCAGGCAGATCTCTGAGTTCAAGATTAGCCTAATCTAAAGACCAAGACCTAAGACAGCCAAGGCTATACAGAGAACCCTTGTCTCAAAAATAAACAAACCAACAAATAAGGAAGCAAGAACAACAACAACAACAACAACAAAAAGGTTTAGAATATAACAACCCTTGGCATTCTTTTGCCGCTGTGCAATTTAAACCAAAATAAACCAATCCTGCCTCCTGCCCCCTGCCCCCTGCCCCCTGCCCCCTGCCTCCTGCCTCCTGCCTCCTGCCTCCTGCCTCCTGCCTCCTGCCTCCTGCCTCCTGCCTCCTGCCTCCTGCCTCCTGCCTCCTGCCCCCTGCCCCCTGCCCCCTGCCCCCTGCCTCCTGCCTCCTGCCTCCTGCCCCCTGCCCCCTGCCCCCTGCCCCCTGCCCCCTGCCCCCTGCCTCCTGCCTCCTGCCCCCTGCCCCCTGCCCCCTGCCTCCTGCCTCCTGCCCCCTGCCCCCTGCCCCCTGCCCCCTGCCTCCTGCCTCCTGCCTCCTGCCTCCTGCCTCCTGCCTCTGACTAGTCTGCTCTTTGTTACCTTTGTCTTGTCGACATGAACTCAATGTAAACCCATGCTTAGCAATATCTAAAGAAGGTTTAATGCAATTTTCCTCTTTCCTAAGATCAGTCATATTATTCTTACTAGCTCATGTTATTCTGAGGGCAGTAAGTAGATTTTGTTTTGCTGGCATGGTATAAGAAGGGGAATCTGACATTCAGAAAGCTACCTACATTCTTGAAAACAGAGTGGTCTTACATGCCTCCTGATTGAGACTTTAAATAAAGTAATTTATGAATTTATACTGAAAATTGCAGCCAAGCACTTTCTCTGGTCTTTTCCCAGGTGAGCCTGGGGTGTGGATGATTTCTACCAACAATATTGTACAGACAGACACGGTCACTGGAGTAGGAGTGGCTAGGAGCCCAGGAACAGCAACAATTTTTCATGACATCCCTGGAGTCGTGAAAACGTTTCGAGAGGTACACCCAACTGCACCACAGCTCAAGAGACTAGAACGACTGTGCATTTATTGGCTGCACATGCAGAAAACATCCTAGGATGGAAAGGCACCAAACAGCCCGTGTGCTGGGGGAGCATTGTGGAGATGGAGCAGTCACTAGCATGCACGAGGCCCTAGCTTCTATCCCCATCTAAATTTGTTTTAAAGATTTGTTTATTTATTATATATCTATCTTCAGACACTGGAAGAGAGCATCAGATCTCTTTACAGATGGCTGTGAGCCACCATGTGGTTGCTGGGATTTGAACTCATGACCTTTGGAAGAGCAGTTGGTACTCTTATCTGCTGAGGCATCTCTCCAGCCCTCTATCCCCATCTAAAAAACAAAACAAAAAGGCAATTTTTATTAATAGCAATTAGAATACTTCCCAGAACCATGACTAATCTGATTTTTGTTCTAAGAGATCACTATGAGTGTTTGACTCAGGGTGCATATTCTAAAATTGGATTGATAAAAGAGAGGGTTGGCATGGCCCCTGCACAAGGATGACATGCAAATTTGTGAAGCATTCCATATTTGTGGGGGGTGGGGAGAGAGGAAGGATCATCATGAGGGCTGGGAAATAGCTCAGTAGGTAAAGACTCAATGCAAAAAGCCAGATGTGGTGATACTCATCTGTAATCGCAGCATTCCTGTTGTGAGACAGGAGGCAGAGACAGGAAATCTGCCAGATGCTTTCTTAGTAGCAGAAACAAGAGAGATCCTGCCTCAAAGCAGTGAGGAGGACGGAGGGAACCGACTCTGGAAAAGTTGCCCTGTAACTTCCACAGGCATGCCCTGGCATGCATGTACCCGCACTCCCACATATAAAATAAACTTTGAATGGATCATTGTGAGTGTGGTTTTACATATCTGTAATCCCAGCATGCAGGAGGTTGAGGCAAGATTCAACTAGAATTCAAGGAAAACCTTGGCTGTACAGTAAGGTCCAGGCCAACCTGGGCTATAGTGTAAGACCCTGTCTCAAAACAAAATAAGAATATTTCTTCTGGGGACGTAGCTCAGTTGGTAGAGTGCCTTACCAACGGACATTAAGTCCTTGGATCAAGTTCCACCACATACATCAGGTGTGCCTGTGGTCCCAACACTGGCGATGTGGAGGCGGAGGCTGGAAAATCAGAAATTCAAGGTAATCCTAGGTTATAAAGGGAGATGCAGGCCAGCCTTGGATACATCAGACCCTATCTCAAAATATAATAATAATAATAATAATAATAATAATAATAATAATAAACTTTTTAGAAGTAAATAGATTTTGTGTTTCTCAACTACATCAGAATGCCAATTTTGTATCTTTATGAAATAGATACTTTTGGCTGAAATAAGTTACAGGAGTGACGATGGAGGGGACCTGACTTTCCTTTGGTTTGCTAACAGGTAGTCGTCAATGCATCATCAAGATTGACGTTCAGCTATGACCTGAAAACTTACCTCACCAATACCCCCAATGCAAGTGTGTTCAAACTCTTCATCAGCACAGGTAGAAATGTCAACCTCAAAGGTAAGGAGTTTCCTCACAGGCCTCTTGATTATGTCTATCTTGCTTATCTTCCCTCAATCATTTTACTCCTTCGGATCACTATGTTTCCTTTTATTGCCTATGCTTAGGAGCAAATACCTGTAATGCTAGCATGTGAAAAGCTAAGACATGGACTGGAGAGATGGCTTAGAGGTTTAGAGCAATGGCTACTCTTCCAGAGGACACAGGTTTAATTCCCTGCCACATGGCAGTTCACAACTGTCTGTAACTCCAGCTCCAGGGGTCTGACACCCTCATAGAGACATACATGTGGATAAACACAGATACACATAAAATTTTTAAAAAATCTTAGGGAGCTGAAAAGATGGCCCCACAGCTAAAAGCACTGGCTGCTCTTCCAGAGGACCTAGGTTCAGTTCCCAGCACCCACACAGCGGCTCACAGCTGTCTGGCACCCCAGGGAATTTGACATTCTTACCCAGATATAAATACAAATAAATTATTTTTGTTGAATCTTAAAAAAAGAGAAAGGAGCCGGGGAGATGGCTCAGCGGTTAAGAGCACTGACTGCTCTTCCGAAGGTCCTGAGTTCAAATCCCAGCAACCACATGGTGGCTCACAACCATCCATAATGAGATCTGATGCCCTCTTCTGGTGTGTCTGAAGACAGCTACAGTGTACTTACATATACTAAATAAATAAATCTTTAAAAAAAAAAAAAAAAAAAAAAAAAAAAAAGGCCTGGCGGTGGTGGCGCACGCCTTTAATCCCAGCACTTGGGAGGCAGAGGCAGGCGGATTTCTGAGTTCGAGGCCAGCCTGGTCTACAAAGTGAGTTCCAGGACAGCCAGGGCTACAAAGAGAAACCCTGTCTCGAAAAACCAAAAAAAAAAAAAAAAAAAAAAAAAAAAAAAAAAAAAAAGAGAAGCTAAGACACAAGCATTGTTCAAGGCCACCCTGACTGGTAGTAAGATCCTATCTCAAAAACAAATAAAATCCCAGCACTTGGGAGGCAGAGGCAGGCAGATTTCTGAGTTTGAGGCCAGCCTGGTCTACAGAGTGAGTTCCAGGACAGCCAAAGCTACACGGAGAATCCCTGTCTTGAAAAAAAAATTCATCTTATTTCAAAACTGCCTCCAATTTTTATAAAGATTTTTATTAAATCATGGTATGTGGGTATGTGCACATAACTGTAGGTGGCCTCAGTGGCCAAACACCTTACCTGGGTGCTTGTAGCTGGTCTTTGCTCCTTTGTGACTTTTTCCCACCCTTTATCCCCTTCACACAGTTTCACCCTCTATCACTACATAGCAGAGAAAGAAGGATAGAGGAAGGAGAGGGAAATCTCTGAATCTAACTTCTTTCCTTTTGTTTCTTCTTCGAGCATGACTAATAACAAACCTAAAACAACCCCCTAAGTGATCAACACTCAGCCATCCTGCCTCTTGGAGCCCTAGCATTTATACACCCTCTGAAAAGTTCCCATAATTCCAAATGCCACACAGTCATAGAAACCATCTGCAGCTTGCAAAAACCATGCCTCTGCAGATCGTAGTGGGACGCTGTGAGCCAGCTCACATTCCAGATGGGATTAACACCTGAAAAAACACGTTTTTATAATATTGCTGTGCTTTTTAAAGAACCCAAAATTCTAGGACTCTCACTACAGGTGCTGGGAACTGAACTTGGGTTCCTAGAAGAGCAACGAGTATTCTTAACTGCTGAGTCCTCTCTCTAGCCCTTGGCCTGGTCTTGCCTTGCCCAGTACATAAACTGAAATCCATGAGATTTGAAAAATTATGACTGGATTAAAATTTGGATTTTATTCTTTTTTTTTTCTTCAGTGTTGGAGATCCATGGTAGGGTCTTGTGCATGAGCAGCAAGTGAGCATTCTATTATACTGCTGAGGCACACTCCTACCCGCGACTAATCCCTGGATTAATGGGTTTTGGTTTTCTATTTTTGAAACAGTGTCTTACTATGTAACCCAGGCTAGTCCAATACTCATTGTGTAAAGCAATCTGGCCTCGAACCTTGGCCTCTCGAGTGCTGGGATTAAAGACATGTTGGGTTTGCTTTTTAAAGATTTCTATTTATGTGCATGTGTCTGCCATGTGTGCAGGTTCCCATACAAGAATGTAAAAACCTTGATTGTGGTTTTGAACTACCCAGAACAGTTGAGGAGGAACTGAACTCGGGTCCTCTGGAAGAACAAGTGCTTTGAATCACTGACCTATCTCTCCAGCCCCCCTGACTTTCCCTTTTACAAATCCCTAATGCTCAGTTACTTAACCCTTCTCTGCTTCTTAGGATCCTGTACCCCAAGCCAGGCTTTGGCTGTTGAGAACGTGCTTCTTCCCGAGACCCTCATGGTATGCCACGTGCAGTTCAGCAATACGTTACTAGACGTCCCAGCAAGCAAAGTCTTTCACATCCACTCGGAATTCAGTATGGAGAAAGGTAGGGTCCAGCCAGGAAGAGCTTTCTTGTATCCTGTTTCTACACCTATCACCTTCCTTTTGAACTATATTTGTGTTTTCTCAATCTCAAGAGCCCTTCTCAACCCACTCAACAGAAGGTTGTATTTTTTTTGTTTTGAAGTATCGTGTATCCCTGGCTGGCCTCAAACAAGAGTAACATCTGATTGATGGTCCACCTGCAGAGAGCTAGGGCTGTGAGCCGCGGCTCCAGGTCCAGTCTATACACCGCTGGGGTCAGTCCTGGAGCTCTGTGTGTGCTAGGCAACCTCCAGCTGAGCTGCGTCCCCTATTCAACAAACCTTCATTAACACACGCCACCTAACACATGTTGGTTTACTATCTATAATTTACTTTTTGTTTTGCTTTGCTTTGCTTTTTTGAGACAAGATCTCACTATGTATCCCTGAATGGCCTGAAACATATTGTATAGACCAGCTTGGCCTCAGACTCACAGAGATCCGCTAGATTCTGCTTCCCGAGTGCTGAGATCAAAGGCACGTGCCATCATGCCCAGGCTTAGTTTTCAACATGTATTTGAATATTCCAAATGAATATCATTAACAAGAAACAGAGGGTAACGTCCAGATGGCTTGATATAAATAAATTATCCCGAAATGAGAGGATTTAGCTAGGCTGTCACGGACCGACTCAGTCGGAACACACACACCCGTGGGGAATCAGGGTCTTTGGTATGCAGGAAGGTACAGGTCCGGCGAATGACAGACAAACACACCAGGTGTAGGTTGAGTCTGAATGCACTTTACTGTTCTGAGGCAGGAACTTTTATACACATAAGTTGGCATTACATTACTGAAGAAAAAATGTATCCAGTGAGATGTTTACAAAGAATGGTTACCATGAGTATCTGGCACAAGGAAATACAAAATCAATCAGGTATGAACTTTAGAGAATACATACAAAGCATTACGTCCCTAGATCAGAGTAGCTGTAGTCAATGATAAATTAGTAATTCAAAAGTTCTTGAGAACACTTAGTTATACCACTAGGTCTATTGTTAGTGTAGTCTTTGTCTAATATCCTGCTTCCTTCTTGTGAGACTCTTTTAGGCTCACTTTGAAACTTTACTTAACTGATGCTTTCCATGTCAGAGTGTCAATGCCACCCAGCCACACAAATGCATATATTGTTGGGAGGTTAATTCTTTAATGTATTTAGGTAATAACTGTATAGCTGATCAAAAGGCAAAGCAATGGATCTCTAGAAGATAAATCATGGCCAGTGCTGTAGCTCAAAGAATGAACTCTCGTTAGCTTTAAACGCCTGGGTGCTCATAGCTCTTGCTGCCAAGAACAATTCGTAAGTAAAGAAACAGGTTAAAGAAAGTCAAACAGGCTTGCCATGAGAAATTTAGCTCAGCACTATCTCCGGCCAAGGAGGCCCACAGTGACTTCCATCTTGGACAGCCTTGCCATACAAGACTTTTCCCAGTAAATATCACACAGCTTCCGCCGGGATTGCAGCTTGGCTGCGCGAAATTACGGTGTCCAAGAGGTTCATGTGATACTAGGCCTTGTGGTATAAATTTGTAATCCCAATACCTGGAAGGCTGAGGTAGGAGGATCACAAAATGAAGACTAGTCTGCAGAGTGAGTTCAAGTTTATCTGGGCAATCTAGTGAGACTGTGTTCAAAACCAAATAAAAAGGCAGCGGGGATGCACAGTGGTAGAGTAATCCCCTGGCTTGTGGTGATCTGAGTTCAGTATTGCAAACAAAATGTGTGTGCGTGTGTGTATGTGTGTGTGTACTTGGTGGAGGTGGGGAGAAGGGGAGAGAAGTAGAAGGAGGAGAGGGAGGCAAAGTGGGTGAGGAGGGGGAAGGCATAAACAGCACAATATACCATCTGAGCTCTTGAATTGAGCTCTCTCAGCTTGAATGGTATGGGTAATGAACCAGCAGGAAAAGGTTCATTCAGAAACCTGCTGGACACTGAATAGATCTTTAGAAAGCTCCAGAACAGCCGGGCGTGGTGGCCCACACCTGTAATCCCAGCACTTGGGAGGCAGAGGCAGGTGGATTTCTGAGTTCGAGGCCAGCCTGGTCTACAGAGTGAGCTCCAGGACAGTCAGGACTATACAGAGAAACCCTGTCTCAAAAAAAAAAAAAAAAAGAAAGAATATTTATTTTATGTATGACAGTACACTGCTGCTCTCTTCAGACTCACCAGAAGAGGGCATTGGATCCCATTATGGATGGCTGTGAGCCACCATGTGGTTGCTGGGAATTGAACTCAGGACCTCTGGAAGAGCAGTCAGCACTCTTAACCACTGAGCTATCTCTCCAGCCCCCATATTGTTTAATATTTGCTGAGTGTTGACATGAGTCCAGCCACAGCTTCCCCCTTGGACAGTTTCTTTTCTCTGATATTTTCTCCCCAGTAGTCAAGTGTGTCAGAACTTAATGCTCAAACATTCTTCTTCCCCGTCCTAACTCAGTAGAGCCTCTGGGCCTCCCTGCTAAGTCTTTCCTTTTCAGGGGTCTATGTCTGCCTAATCAAGGTTCGACAGGAGTCAGAAGAGCTGCGCCAGGTCCTCAGCGTGGCGGACACCTCAGTCTACGGGTGGGCAACTCTGGTCAGTGAACGAGGCAAGAACGGCATGCAAAGAATCCTCATTCCTTTCATCCCTGGCTTTTACATGAACCAGTCAGAGTTCATTCTTGGCCACAAGGACACTGGGGAGCTAAGAATCCTAGGAGTGGAAAGAGTTCTTGAGAGCCTGGAGGTAAGGGTTAAAGTCTGAGACACAGCAGTCCTGGGGACAGAGATTTGTTGCCTTTTTTCCAAAAGATTCTCATTACCTTAGGCTAGCAGTAAAATCTCTTCAGAGTCAAAATTGGCCTCGAACTTCTGATCCTCCTGCCTCTACCTCCCAAGTGCTGCAATTAAGATGTGTGCTACCACAGGGTTTATGTAGTGATGGGAACTGAACTCAGGGAGTTGCGCATGCAGCAAGCACAAGTACTCTACCAACTAAACATTTCTAGTCCTCTGCTTGTTTTGCTTTGTTTTTAAGACACAGTGTACACCAGGCTACTCTCAAACTGTATACCTCCTTGGATTCCAGACCTCTTGTCTTTACCTTCCAAGCACTGGGATTTACTGGACATGTGTGACTGAGAGACAAAGGCTTTGAAAAAGATTTTTCATTCTCATTCCAAGGGTAAAAATGTTCTGTGTAACCTAACTAAAGTTACTATTGGAGCTGGAGAAATTGCTCAGCAGTTAGGAACACAGGCTGTTCTTGAAGAGGACCTGAGTTTGGTTTCTAGAAATCACGCCATAGGGCTCACAATCTCCATTTCAGGGAAGCTGATACCCTCTTCTGGCCTCTTTGGGTACCTGGATGCATGTGGACCAGTGCCCATACAGACATACAAATAAACTTTAAAATTGCTTTAAAATACTTTGAGATAGCCGGGCGGTGGTGGCGCATGCCTTTAATCCCAGCACTTGGGAGGCAGAAGCAGGCGGATTTCTGAGTTCGAGGACAGCCTGGTCTAAAGAGTGAGTTCCAGGACAGCCAGGACTACACAGAGAAACCCTGTCTTGAAAAGACAAAAAAAAAAAAAAAAAAAAAAAAAAAAAAGCCAAAGATTTATTTATTTATTTATTATATGTAAGTACACTGTAGCTATCTTCAGACACACCAGAAGAGGACATCAGATCTCATCACAGATGGTTGTAAGCTACCGTGTGGTAGCTGGGATTTGAACTCAGGACCTCCAGAAGAGCAGTCAGTGCTGTTAACTGCTGAGCCATCTCTCCAGCCCCCTGCTGCTTTTGTTTTTTAATGAATTTATAATGTGCATTGGTGTTTTGCCTGTGCATATGTCTGTGTGAAGGAGTCAGAACCCCTGAAACTGGAGTTACAGTTGTGAGCTGCCATTTGGGTGCTGGGAATTCAACCTGGAGAGCAGTCAGTGCTCTTAAGTGCTGAGCCATCGCTACTTTTAAAAACAATCTTTTTTTTTTTTTTTTTTTTTTGGTTTTTCGAGACAGGGTTTCTCTGTATAGCCCTGGCTGTCCTGGAACTCACTCTGTAGACCAGGCTGGCCTCGAACTCAGAAATCCGCCTGCCTCTGCCTCCCAAGTGCTGGGATTAAAGGCGTGTGCCACCACGCCCAGCTTAAAAACAATCTTTTAAAAAAACAGTATTTAGACTTCCGGTCTAAAGGCAGGTATGGTGTCATGAGCCTATAAATCCCAGCACCCAAGAGGTTAAAGCAGGACTGCTGGGAGATCCAGAGCAGCCTGGGCTACATAAGACCAACTCCAAAAACATTCCCACTCAAAAGCCTTAGTCCTTGTGATGTAGTGCGCCCTTCCTAGCTGGTGCCTGTCCCAACACTCAGAAGAAGAGAAAAGAATCAGAAGTCCAGAGCAAGTCTCCCCTAGCTTCAAAGTAAAATGTTCTAGACTTTCAGCTCACATCATTTTATTTTATTTTTTTTTTATTTGGTTTTTTTGAGACAGGGTTTCTCTGTATAGCCCTGGCTGTCCTGGAACTCACTCTGTAGACCAGGCTGGCCTTGGAACTTAGAAATCCGCCTGCCTCTGCCTCCCGAGTGCTGGGATTACAGGTGTGGGCCACCACGCCCGGCTCATTTTATTCTTTTGTATACACACAAGTCTTTCTCAATTGCTCAACTCATATGTGTATGTGTGCACACTCAGTTTGTTGTTTAAGATCTGTGTATGTAGCCTTGGCTGTCCTAGAACTCAAGATACTCTTCTCTGTCTGTCTGTCTGTCTCTCTCTCTCTCTCTCTCTCTCTCTCTCTCTCTCTCTCTCTCTCTTCTAGTGCTGGGATTAAAGGTGTGTGTGTTTCCATTCCAAGCTCATACTTTTTCCGACAAGGGGTCACCATGTATCCCTGGCTGGCCTGGAATCAACACATGCATCTCCTTCTACTCTAGTGCATGCCCCACGCCCACCTCCTTTCTTAAAAGGTTCTGTATTTGTGAGTACCTAGGCATGTGTGTGGAGACCAGAAGAGGGTCTAGATGTCCTTCTCTACCACTCTCCAGCTATATTTTCTTTCTAAAACTTTTTATTACGTTTTTATTTATGCCACACAGCACATACTGAGGTCAGAGAATAATTTGGTAGCAGTTATTTTTCTTTGCCATGTGAGTCCTTGAACACACATCCTTGGCTTTGAAAACAGGCACATTCACCTGAGCCATCTCCCAGGTCTGCCACCTATTCTTTGAAGCCAGCCCCCTCCTGAGACCGAAGCCAACATTTCCTTGACTATTCTTGAAGTGAGCAGAAGCCCTACAATACCTCCCTGGCCCGGAGAGCTGGGCTAACTGATATATATATACATGGGATGGTTACTAAGTGATGGGATGCAAACCCCAGTCCTCATGGCTGTAGAACCCCTGGGCCTTCTCTCCAGCCCTAGTCACCTTTTGTTTTTACTGACAGGATTTTCCTGCAGCTCGATATGTGCAATGCAGACCAGGCTGCCCTCAAACTCCAGACATTCTCCTTTTTGTGCCCATAGGTAGGTAGGATTAAAGGCATGCACCACCTTGCTTTATAAACTGGCCTCCCTGAACCTGGAGCCTGCGTCAGGGATCCTCCTGTCTGTGCCCCCCAAGAGTCAGCTTTTCTTTCAAGCATGGTTTCCCTGCCCTGCCTTGTAGTTACCGCACACTGCCGGTCTCTGCTGGGGGCTGTTTTACAACCTGCTCTGTAAGGAAGTGTCCTCATGCTCGCAAAGCAGGAGCTGTCTGTCCCTTTTTAAACACACCCAGGGCCGGGCGTGGTGGCACACGCCTTTAATCCCAGCACTTGGGAGGCAGAGGCAGGTGGATTTCTGAGTTCGAGGTCAGCCTGGTCTACAGAGTGAGTTCCAGGACATCCAGGGCTACACAGAGAAACCCTGTCTCAAAACAAACAAACAAACAAAAAAACATCCAAAGTGGTAAAAAGCTAATGACTTATTGGCTGGCTAGCCGAATCTCAAAAATTCTTGTACTAGTTGAGACAACACTAATTTGTCTTCTTTCAAACAAGTATTTTATCTTTTCTCCAAGGTCTTCCACAGCTCCCCCTTTCTAGCAGTCTCTGGCTATAAGCACTCCACCTTCACAACAGGCCTAACTATCTACCTCGTAAGAATAGTCAACTTCACTGCCTTCCAGCAGATGTCATCACCTGCTTACATTAATGTTTCCTGTGCACTGACCAATCAACAAGAAGCTGTGGTAGTCAGAGCAAAAGATATATCTGGTGCAGGTGAGCGCTGGGGACTTTTAAGGTTTATTTAATGTATGAGTATGTGATCTTCATATACACCAGAAGGGGGCATCAGATCCCACCACAGATGGTTGTGAACCACCATGTGGTTGCTGGGGATTAAACTAGGGACCTCTGGAAGAGCAGTCAGTGCTCTCAACCACAGCCATCTCTCCAGCCCCACTGGGAACTAATTTTAATCTACATGGGAAAGGAATATATTATTCGCAACAAATCTTTTTTTTTTTTTTTTTTTTTTTTTTAAATAGAGGCTGAGTCTAAGCTTTGGCCAGTCTAGAACTGAACTAACCCTCATGTCTCTGGCTCCCTAGTCTACACTACTCCACTCTCCCAGGTTTTCATAAAGACAAGGTCTCCCTGGAGCTGGCATACGTGGGTTCCTGAGGACCCACATATCCTGAATGCTGCAGTTTTAGGTATACACTACAGAGATACCTTTTTTTCATTATCGTGTATTCCAGGAGAGGGACTTTAATTCCATATGTAGGAAGATAGGATGACCTTTGACTTCTGATCGTCGTCTCCACCTTTTGTGATACAGGGCAGTCACTGTACCAACTGATCTACATTGCCAGCCTCAAATGTACTTTATACTTAGGCTGAGCATGGTGACCCTGATGGCCCAAGCCTGTAACCCCAGCATTTGGAAGCTAGACAAGCCATATACAACTTGTCAATGCAACCTTGCCAGGTCGAAGCAACTATAACATTCAGTCCATCTTCAGCTCATTCATTCAGTCATGTGAGCACATCTCATCTACACTATAGGGTCCAGAAAGCAAGTTAGGTAGGTCACCATAAGCGTAAGCAATGCTACAATATTCTGCTCTTTTCTCTCTTTTTTTTTTTTTTTGGTTTTTTTTCGAGACAGGGTTTCTCTGTGTAGCCCTAGCTGTCCTGGAATTCACTCTGTAAACCAGGCTGGCCTCAAACTCAGAAATCCACCTGCCTCTGCCTCCCAAGTGCTGGGATTAAAGGCGTGCGCCACCGCCGGCTCTTTATTTGGTCCTTGATTCTAAAATATTTATATAAACAGCAATATATGGTCAGACTGTAGGTCAAACTGTAGGCTTGTTGTTCATTTGTGGGTATATACACTGATTATTTGAATGTGAACAAAAACAGTCAACCTTCAGTGCCATTCCCCAGGAAGTAGACTGGCTGAGACTTGCCTCTGCATGGGACTACAAGCAGGTATGCAACTGGAATATAACAGGAGCCGCAGGGGCCTGTGGTTCACCTTTAATCCCAGCACTAGGGAGGCAGAGGCAGTTAGGCCTTAAAAAAAAAAATGAAGGGCACCAAGCACATTTCTTTAATCCCAGTACTCAGGAGGGAGAGTCTGATTCAGAGAGATCTGAATTCAAGGTCAGCCTGACCTACAGAACCAGACCAAGGACAGATCTGTTACACAGATAAACTCAAAAGAACAAAAAACCACCTTTGAGGCCAGGCATTAGTGGCGCACGTCTGTAATCCCAGCACTTGGGAGGCAGAGGCAGGCGGATTTCTGAGTTCGAGACCAGCCTGGTCTACAGAGTGAGTTCCAGGACAGTCAGGGCTACATAGAGAAACCCTGTCTCAAAAAACCAAAAACAAACAAACAAAACACAACCACCTTTGTTCTAGGGTGAAGCTTAAGTAATCCAGGTTGTACTTGCAGTGCATGCAAAGCCCTGGGTACATCGCCTAGCAATCCAAATAACTGGCCGTAGTCTATGCCTATATAATCCCAATACTGGAGGTAGTCAAAAGGATCAGAATTATCAAGGTCATTCTTGGCTACATGGCAATCTAAACTACATAAGTGAGAGTATGGGGGAGGGGTGCACACAACCATTCGTAAGTTTTATTATAGTTAGGACTTAAACAGAATGTTCTCTAGATACAGCATGATGAAGATAGGTAAGGATCAGAGTCAGAAACTGCAATCAGCAGACTAGTAAGACAGCACTGGTCCTGTAGCCTGGCAAAGTCCTGACTTCCAAGTATGTACCATGGTACCAACAACCAGCTTACACAGGCACATACAAATTAAAATATAAACTAAATCTACATAGAGCCACAAGTTTGGGGCTTCAAGGTAACAATTTTTCAAGCAGCAGATTTTGACCAGGGAGAACACAAGATTCCCACACTCCTGAGCCAAAAAGCCAAGGACAACATCGCTCTTTTTGTTTGTTTCAAGATTTCTCTGTGTAACCTTGGCTGTCCTGGAACTCACCCTGTAGACCACACTGTCCTCCAACTCAGAAATCTGCCTGCATCTGCCTCTCAAGTGCTGGAATTAAAGTGCGCCTGCCAGGCTACAAGATCACATCTTAAAGCTTCAATTTTATTAACATTTCATATATGTGAATACACTGTCACTGTCTTTAGACACACGAGAAGAGGGCATCAGATTCCATTACAGATGGTTGAGCCACTATGTGGTTGCTGGGAAACTTAACTCAAGACCTCTGGGAGAATAGTCAGTGCTGAGCCATCTCACCAGCCCAAGCCTCAATTTTCTAAGAGCTGCAATTTGAATTCCATTTGTAGGGCAACAGGACAATTGTTAGCTGAGACTGTCTTATTTATCTCATGTATGTGGGTACACCGTTGCTGTCTTCAGACACCCAAGAGGGCATGGGACCCCCCATTACGGATGGTTGTGAGCCACCATGTGGTTGCTGGGAATTGAACTCAGGACCTCTGGAAGAACAGCCAGTGCTCTTAACCGCTGAGCCATCTCTCCAGAAGAACTGTCTTCTAATGTAAGGTCCTCCCTAGTGTGGGGTCACAGGGAAGCACCAGCACTACTAGTACTCTGGTTTTCTGAAGACAGGGTATGTAGAGCTACCTATATGCTACGATTACAATGTGTGCCAATATTAAGCCTCTTAGGACATCTTCAAAGCTGTCATCTACTCTGGATGTTAATATAATCATCTTGTCGTCTTATGGCAATGCAGATCACTGTGAAGATTCAGGTGTCTTCAAGAATTTTGTTGGTTCTTACCAGATCCTCCTGTTTACCCTCTTTGCTGTGCTGGCGTCAACTGCTTTCATCTTCCTAGGTAAGGAGTCTACATGTAACTTCTGACTTTCACAAACCAAAAAGAAAAGCTGTTTTTCACAACTAATTCATGACTTGTAGAATAAATGTCAACTTGCAGAGTGTGGCACATGCCTTTAATCCCAATTTACAGAACAGCCAAGGATGCGGTCTTGAGAAAACAGCACTGGGGCTGGAGAAATGTCTCCAGTTTTTTTTTGTTGTTTTTTTTTTTTTTTTCGAGACAGGGTTTCTCTATGTAGCCCTGGCTGTCCTGGAACTCACTGTGTAGACCAGGCTGGCCTCGAACTCAGAAATCCGCCTGCCTCTGCCTCCCAAGTGCTGGGATTAAAGGCGTGCGCCACCACGGCCCGGCATGTCTCCAGTTAATAAGAGCACTGATCACTCTTCCAAAGAGCCTGCGCTTAATTCCCAGCACCCACATGGCAGCTCACATAACTCCCAAGATCTAATGCCCTCACATATATACATGTATTACACTAATGCACATAAAATATCACTATTGCCTACACATGTATTTTTAGCCAAAGGCTGGAAGAAAAATCCATGTATCTGTATATTAGTCTCCTTCAATTGGGGAGAGGCTGGATCCAGGTCCCACCACCAGGATTATCAAAAATTGAAGCATTGGCGAGCATTCCACTTAATCTACTCATGCAACTCGTATAACCATCTATAGGTTACTTATAACACAGCATATGCTACAAATATACTATAGTTGTACTGATTAGGTAATCTTAAGTGTCAGCACACAGGGCAGTTTTCTGGAGGTAGACTAACAGAAAGCATTACTTTTACACTAACACTTAAACCTCATCTTATTTAAAAATTTTCTTACAAATTATTTGCTTAGATTAGGGAAGAATGTAGCACAAGCATGTCCTGACAGTGTAGAAGTCAAAGACAACTTGAGGGAGTCTTTAATCCTACCATGTAGGTTCTGGGGGATTTAAGACAGGCTTGTTAAGTGTCTGTTGGCTGTATCATCTTGCTGGCCCTTAAATCTCACTTTTGAATGGACTGTAATCTTTAAGACCTTCCTGTAAGCAAAATCACATAAACCTTTTTTGTGGCATTTTCTTTTTCCAGCATACAACGCCTTCCTGAACAAGGTACAGACCATCCCAGTTGTTTATGTGCCAACAATAGGAACAACACAGCCAGGTAAAGAACTACCCACACTCACAAGTTCAGAGATCTCTGTCTCACTCATTTGCCTTCATTTTCTTTTCTTTTCTAGGTTCTTACACAGCCACATGTTCTCCTCCTCCTCCTCCTCACTTCCTGAGCTCACAGCCACCACTAGTGCAGAGTCGGCTACAACACTGGTTATGGAGTATAAAACACTAACCTAAACAGCCAGGTCCCCTTTAACTATAGAGGACTGGAGATGCCTAATCCTGCAGAAGTTTAGTCGCTAACTCTACAACTAAACCTCTAAAACAAGTTTGTAGTAAATATAAATAAAGACTCATAATTGGTTAAGTCATGTGTTGTAAAGATTATGTTTCTAGGGCTGGCTTACTCCAAGCCCTGGGTTTCTGGTTCCTAGCACCACTAGACATGGTGCATATCTACAATGCCATCACTTGATAGGTGTCCTGTCATATATACTTGAAGCTAGTAGTAATTCTCTGCTTCTCAGGGCTGGGATTAAAGCAGTGTGTCCCATTATTCCCTGAAATGAAAACAGTCCCCCACTGTCACACACCTCTATTATGACACAATGCTTCCAATTAACAACCAGTGTTAAAAAGTTACTACCAAAAAAAAAAAAAAAAAAAAAAAACACAAAAAAAAAAAAGCCCAATTATACACTAACAGAGTTTTAAACCATGGTCTAAGATTTGCACAATGAATCTAGATGAAAATTCCCCCAATGGACTCTGGTTGTTTGGCCACTTACTTGACCCCAAAAGGACCACTCTTCTTTTTGCCCTGGAATATTTGCTACCAGTTAAACAAGACAAACACTATATATCCAAAATGTGTTTATTGGGAAGGTTCCCACTCATCTTGAATCAGGGGCTTTCAGTGCTGCTTCCTCCTGAAGGAGCATCCTGGAAGAAAAAGATGCAAATGTTAAATCAGCCTGCCACTGACCCCACTTCATCTGCAGAGTGCTAAATCTATAACAGGAGTGCAGCTGGCTTTACTAGCCTAAAGGCTTGCATTCCACACGATCTCGTTCACCTTAGGCCAAACCCCCAACACCGAGACCACTTACCTTCTGTCAGCCTTGCTTTTCCACCTGTAGGCTGACAGAGGACAGTGGAGCAGCCAACACACAAGACTACCGTTTGTGCATGGCTAAAGACCGTGGTGATTTTATAGCATCCTGGAAACAAAAAGAGACCAACAAAAAAATGTTAACGTCTTTCATTCCTCTCCAAGTTACCCCTTTTAAAACTCGTTAGAAAAAAAAAATTAAGTTACAACCATCAGCACTAATTTTCCCGGACAGCTGAAAACCGCGTCTCACCTGGGCATTTCACATCCATAAAGTAGGAATTGGGGCTCTGCACCAGGCGCTTTTTCTTGTGTTTCCTCTTCTCCTCTTCTGGGGAGGGATGAAGGAGATCCTTTGCGAGCTAAGAGGGGCAGAAATGCAGAGACTTAGAAGCTAATGGTGGAAGGAAATGATGGGAAAGAGCCCCCACTGGCACACACCGAGGAGAACTCGCCCCTCGCCGCCCCTGGTGTCTGCGTAGCTGGGCCGCCATCTTATCTCCTCTCCGCTCCCGTCTACGCGGGTGGCCCGTGGGCCGCCGCGATTCTGGTTACTGTCCTACGAGACGCAGAGCGTAAACGTGGACCCTGTACGATCCGCAATTAGCGCCAGTGGTCAGTGCGGACCCAAGAGCGAGTTCTCTGTCGAAACCTGGACCAAGGAACTCACAGGCATGTTCTCGTAGGGAGGTCGTCACCGCCGGAAAGGAGCGAAAGCGGAAATCCTGTTCCTTATATCCGGTATGGTACAGGAAGTGACGCGCCAGTGTTGTTTCGCCATCTTGGGAAGGTCTTAACACTCTTTTCGAATGCAACGGAATGCTCGTTGACTGCCATTTTTAGAAGGTCTGTAAAGGCTCCTCGTGTCGCGGGTGCGTAACCATGGTGAGAGAGTTAGCTTCTATTTGGAGTTCAGAATTTAGCTGCTGTCAAGAGGAAAATGGAAACTTTAAATTTCGGACTACACTTTGACAGCTGGAGTGTAATGGATACAGCATAGGTGAACACCTGCGAGGAGCTTTATCCAGGACATTTTTAGCTACCGATATTCTTTACCATTTTCCAATTGGTTTGATTTACGCTAATTAACAACTCCAGACGTAAATACGTTTCTTAAATGAAATACCGGCTTGGAGTTGGGGGTGTACTACGTTTGTATAGTGCTTGCTAAGAATGTACAAACCAGCCGGGCGTGGTGGCGCACGCCTGTAATCCCAGCACCTGGGAGGCAGAGGCAGGCGGATTTCTGAGTTCGAGGCCAGCCTGGTCTACAGCGTGAGTTCCAGGACAGCCAGGGCTACACAGAGAAACCCTGTCTTGGGGGGAAAAAAAAAAAAAAAAAAGAATGTACAAAGCATGAATTGGGCAGGGCACAGTGCTGTCAGTGGCTCAAGGCTGTAATCTCAGAACTTCAAAGGATGAAGCGGGAGGACAAGAAGTTCAAAATTATTCGAGGCTCCGTAGCAAATTTGAGGTCTGAGTGGACTACAGGAGACCCTGTCTGAAAACAAGACAAACTCAAATCCTGTTCATGTTTGTTCCACTGCAGCTAACCCTGTTGTTTACCGTTTGTTTCGTTGTTGCTACTGTTTCCCAGAACTAATAATAGACTCCGACTTTGTATTCTTACAGTTTCTTTTTTTTTTTTTTTTTTTTTTTGGTTTTTTGAGACAGGGTTTCTCTGTGTAGCCCAGGCTGTCCTGGAACTCACTCTGTAGACCAAGCTGGCCTCGAACTCAGAAATCCGCCTGCCTCTGCCTCCCAAGTGCTGGGATTAAAGGCGTGTGCCACCACGCCCTGCTCAGTTTCTTACCTTTAAAAATAAAATCAAATATCCTTACACCACTTGACACTTGCATAGCATTTAAGGTGCTAATTAAAGGCCGGACATTGGTTCCTCACTTCATTCTGGCAAACCTGGAAGAAATTGTGAGTTCTAGCCAGCCTGATCTAGCAAGTTGTAGGACAGCCAGAACTACAAGAGAACAAAAAGTATGTTATTTAACTATGGAGCTGCTATTACTACATTGTACAGATTTGTTGTTGCTGATCAAAGAAATTAAACTGCCCAGGCCAGAGGGGCCTCTATTTCCAGAACTGGAAGACAGAGGCAGGTGGTTCTGTGAATTCCAGTGTCAATAAATAAATAGTCCAAGCTTAAATGAATACATGGTGATTTTGGTTGTTGTTATTGTTGTTTGTTTGTTTGTTTTAAGACAGGGTTTCTCTGTGTAGCCCTGGCTGTCCTGGAACTCACTCTGTAGACCAGGCTGGCCTCGAACTCAGTAATCCGCCTGCCTCTGCCTCCTGAGTGCTGGGTTTACAGGCGTGGTGGCTCACGCCCGGCACATGTTGATTTTGGATTTTGGCAATATACATGGCAAAGATATCTTGGGAAATTGGTTCTAGGTTTAAAAATGAAATGCATTCCTTTATGATACTTGTGTATCTGCAATTTATCATGTGAGCAGAAGTATGAAAATGGGGAGGGGGGAAGACAGGGTTTCTTTGTGTAGCCCTGGTTGTCCTGGAACTCACTCTGTAGACCAAACTGACCTTGAACTAAAAGATCCACCTGCCTCTGACTCCCAAGTGCTGACTAGTATGTCACCACCACCAAGCTTTTTTGTTTATTTTAAAGACAGGGTCGCCAGGCGGTGGTGGCGAACGCCTTTAATCCCAGCACTTGGGAGGCAGAGGCAGGCGGATTTCTGAGTTCCGAGGCCAGCCTGGTCTACCGAGTGAGTTCCAGGACAGCCAGGGCTACACAGAGAAACCCTGTCTCGAAAAACAAACAAACAAACAAACAAAAAAAGACAGAGTCTTGGCCCCTGGCAGTAGTGGTGCATTCCTTTAATCTCATAAATCAGGAGGCAAGGCAGATGGATATCTGTGAGTTTGAAGCCAGCCTGGTCTACAGAGAGATTTCCAGGATAATCAGGGCTAAACCCCACTTCCAGCCCCCCATAAAATACAGTGTCTCAATCCCAGCACTTGGGAGGCAGAGGCAGGCGGATTTCTGAGTTAGAGGCCAGCCTGGTCTACAGAGTGAGTTCTAGGACAGCCACGACTACACAGGGAAACCCTGTCTCGAAAACCAAAAAATAAATAAATAAATAAATAAATAAATAAATAAAATAAAGAATAAAAATACAGTGTCTCATTTCTCAGGCTGACCTTCCAGACTTGAAAGTACTCAGTTGCTGGCAGGCTGTGAGTGTGTGCTATGAGAGTGTAGGGTGTGAGGTATCTGAGTCAGGGCTTCGTCCTCTATAGGCGTGCTCTACCCAGTGCTTCTCAATCTTCCCTTTGCTTTATACAGTTCCTCCCTATTGTGGTTGCCTCCAACCATAAAATTATTATTTTTTTGCTACTTCATAACTGTAGTTTTGCTACTGTTGTAAATTGTAATGTAAGTATCCCTGTTTTCCAGTGGTCTTCCATGACCCCTGTAAAAAGTCATTTGACACCGGGCGTGGTGGCACACGCCTGTAATCCCAGCACTTGGGAGGCAGAGGCAGGCAGATTTCTGAGTTCGAGGCCAGCCTGGTCTACTGAGTGAGTTCCAGGACAGCCAGGACTACACAGAGAAACCCTGTCTGGAAAAAAACCAAAAAAAAAAAAAAAAAAAAAAAAGTCATTTGACACCCCACAGGTGATCATGGAAACCTCTTCAGTAAGTACACCAAGCTTCTTCCTCAGCTCCTAGTCTTTTGTTTTCCATTTATAATATTTTCCTTCAGACAAGAATTCTTCTCTACTAGATATTTGCACATTGACTCCTTGTCTTTCAGATTTCAGCCTAAATGTCATTCCCTCTGAAATTACTCTGTCCCAGGAAAAATATGCTACAATCAGTTATTGTTGATTCTCAAGACTAGATCTTAGCCAATCTCAGTGATAGCACATTGTTACCAGCAGGGTGAAAGTATGACATTACTGAGATCAACAACAGGAGCCCCGGGCTTTCCTTTGTCAGCACGTGCTGATGGGAACTCAGGTCACTTGCTCCCCCTTTTCCTTCAGGATTAATAAAGCCTACAGGTGCCCTTTGATCATCCTTCTTCCTCTGTGGGAACTTTGTAGACATTGTAAAGATTCTTACTTTTATCACTTTAAAAAAAAAAAAATGTGTGTTGCCAGGGAGTGGTGCCCATGCCTTTAATCCCAGCACTTGGGAGGCAGAGGCAGGCGAATTTCTGAGTTCGAGACCAGCCTGGGCTATATGGAGAAACCCTGTTTCAAAAAAACAAAAAAAGTCCAGGCAGTGTTGGCACAGGCCTTTAATCCCAGTACTTGGGAAGCAGAGGCAGGTGGATTTCTGAGTTTGAGGCCAGCCTGGTCTACAGAGTGAGTTCCAGGACAGCCAGGGCTACACAGAGAAACCCTGTCTCGAAAAAACCAAAAAAGAAAAAAAAAAAAAGAAAAAGAAAAAACTGTGTGTGTGTGTGTGTGTGTGTGTGTGTGTGTGGCCCTGTGAGACACATGCAATGTAGATATTTAAAGAGGCCAAAAGCCCCCTGAAAACTGGAATGATTTATTGATTTATTTTGAACTTTTTATTACATTTTAGTTAATTTGTGTGTGTGAGCACACACTCTTGCTACAGTGCCTGTGTGGTGATAAAATGATAACTTTCAGGAGTGAGTCCTCTCCTTCTGCCGTGTATGTCCTGAGTATTGGATTCAGGAATCCGGCTTGGTGCCCAAGGCCCTATGCACTCCCTGGGCATGTTACCAACTTCCCCATGCATACACTCCACCTTTGGTTTTGGTTGGTTCATTTATGGTTTTTTTGTTTTGTTTTGTTTTGTTTTGTTTTGTTTTGTTTTGTTTTGTTTTGTTTTGCTTTGCTTGAAGATAGGGTCTCTCTACAGAGCATTGGCTGTCCTGGAACTCATTCTGTAGACCCTGTAGCCTCAAACTCACAGAGATCCACCTGCCTCTGCCTCCTGAGAGCTGGAATCAAAGGAGCACAAAGAAAGCTGTGCCCAGCTTTTCTTCTCTCTCTCTCTCTCTCTCTCTATATATATATATATATATATATATATATATGTGTGTGTGTGTGTGTGTGTGTGTGTGTGTGTGTATATAAATATATATATATTTTTTTTTTTAAGATTTATTTATGTGAATGCTCTATCTGTATGTATACCTACACGCCAGAAGAGGGCATCATCACATTATAGATGGTTGTGAGCCACCATGTGGTGGCTGGGATTTGAACTCAGGACCTCTGGAAGAGCAGTCAGTGCTCTTCACCACTGAGCCATCTCTCCAGTCCCCGGCTTTTCTTTTTAAAAACTATTTTCATATATGTATATAATATACTCTGGTCACACCATACCACCTTCTCTCCAAAATGCTACTCAGAACTCATTCCTTTCCCATCGTGTCTTTTTGTTTTGTTTTTTGATGCCCTGAGTTTAACCAAGGCTGCCACCAGGGGCATGGTGGTAAAGCTGTCACTAGACTCAGGTAACTCACCAGTGGCTGCACCACTAAAGACAATAACATCTACTCTCCCAGGGAGCCATCAACTACTAATATCCGTCAAAGGGCTGGCCCTCCTCATTGGATCCTACCTGTTCCCATCTATGACTGGTCGTTGACAGGTCCAGTGCTGTTGTTTATTCTTATTTACTTAAGACAAGCTCCGGCCAGGCGGTGGTGGCGCACACCTTTAATCCCAACACTTGGGAGGCAGAGGCAGGCAGATTTCTGAGTTCGAAGCCAGCCTGGTCTACAGAGTGAGTTCCAGGACAGCCAGGACTACACAGAGAAACCCTGTCTCGAAAAACCAAAAAAAAAAAAAAAAAAATAAATAAATAAATAAATAAAAATAATAAAGACAAGCTCCCACTATGTATACCTGGCTGGCCTGGAGCTTGTTATGTAGGCCAAGCTATCCTGGAACTCAAAGAAATCCTTCTGCCTCTGGAGTGCTGAGTATCAGGTCATAAGGAAGACTCTCAATTTCCCAGACTCCAAAAGGCAGGCCAGAATCCCTGACATAGGCTCAACCTGGAATGTATGGTGAGGGATTTCTGGTGCTTAGTTAAAAGCCAGCATTCCTCAGGAAGTTGTAAAACTGGTTCCCCTACCAAAAGGAGTCATTTCCCTTTCCTATTTTGCCTGTCAGTCTATCAGGTCAAGCTGGCCTCCAGGCTCTCCCAAAATCACCAGTACATGTTGCCCAAGTCGGCGGCATCCTAGCCTTTCCCTCCTCCTCCTCCTCCTCCTCCTCCTCCTCCTCCTCCTCCTCCTCCTCCTCCGTACCCTAAACTCCCTCCAGCTCTCAGACCTCCCTTCCCCAGCTAGTCATCCTCTTAGACCAGGCTGTGCTCACTGTTCTCTGTCTCCTGCTCCTCTCCCTTCACAGGTAGCCCTGGCCATGCTGGGTCTACTTTTTCTTGCTCTGGACTCTTCCCGATGCTTCTGGCTGTCCTCTGTCAGCCTCTACATTGAAGCATCCCTTTAGCATATCATGAAGCTGTCATGTCAGTTCATACACTGGGTATAAAGGGGTACACTGGAACACTCCCCACCCCATCCCAACATAGATTTTGACAGGATCCATTCTAGTTGCTGCTGTTGCTGTGATAAACATCCTAGCCAAAAGCAATTTGGTGAGGAAATGGAATTATCTGGCTTATAGGTTACAGTCCATTATTGAGGGAACTAAAGGCAGAAATTGAAGCAGAAGCCAAGGAATACCACGGCCTTACTCTCAGGCTCACATTCAGTTCTCTTTCTTATACAGTGGCCCCACCTGTCCAGGTATGGTACCTCCCATATATAGGCCTGGGCCCTCTGACCTCAATTAGCAATCAGGGAAATGCCTGGGGCTGGAGAGAGAAGGCTCTGAGGTTAACATCTCTGGCTGCTCTCGCAGAGAACTGGGGATTTGATTCTTAGCACCTACATAGTGGCTAACAACCACGAAGGCTCACAACTGTGTAATCTGTAACTCCAGTTTCAGAAGATCCAGCACCATCTCCAGGCCTCCCAAGGGCACCTGGCATGTATATGCTGCATGTACAAGCACGCAAGGGTAAGATACACACACACACACACACACACACACACACACACGCACACACACACACACGCACACACACACAGTCTGCATAGAGGGAGATCCTGGCTAAAACTTTAAAAAAATAATAAAGGAAAAAAGAAAATTCTCCCTTAGATATGCCTACAGTCCAATCCAATGGTGATAATTCCTCGAGTTTCCTCCTCCCACATATGTCAAATTGGCAACCAAGATTAGCAATCACAGTCTCCAGGCTGGCTTGCTACTCTCTCCAGGAGTAGGCTGACCTCAGACACGCTTCTACCTGACTTTCTTCTTGTTTCTGTCTCCTGTGTGCTGGGACTGCAAATGCACTATACCTGGACAGCAGTGTGAGTCAAGGACAGGAGTAGTCATTGAGGAAAAACAGAAAAGATTTGAGGTCTGTGCTACAGCCTGAAATGTAATGAGCCCAGAGGGAATAAGTCAAAGGGAATTGAAGCCCATTATGTAGCTCAATAGAAACGAGCTTTGCCTAGCATGGACAAAGCTCTGCATTTGACCAAGCCCCAGCACCATTAAAAAAATAGAATTGGGGCCGGGCGGTGGTGGCGCACGCCTTTAATCCCAGCACTTGGGAGGCAGAGGCAGGCGGATTTCTGAGTTCGAGGCCAGCCTGGTCTACAGAGTGAGTTCCAGGACAGCCAGGACTACACAGAGAAACCCTGTCTCGAAAAACATAAAAAAAAAAAAAAAATAGAATTGGGAAGCCGGGCATGGTGGCGCACGCCTGTAATCCCAGCACTTGGGAGGCAGAGGCAGGCGGATTTCTGAGTTTGAGGCCAGCCTGGTCTACAGAGTGAGTTCCAGGACAGCCAGGGCTACACAGAGAAACCCTGTCTCAAAAACACATACACAAAAAAGAAAGAAAGAAAGGAAGGAAGGAAGGAAGGAAGGAAGGAAGGAAGGAAGAAAGAAAGAAAGAAAAAAGAATGGTCAGATTGGGGCATGGAGGTAGGCACATTGTGCTGGTAGCTGATGGTAGTTCTAGCTATTGTGAGGAGGCTGAGTCCAGATGATCACATGATCCCACAAATTCGAGACTGATCTGGGCAACACAAGAGAGACCTTGACTCAAATAAATTGGGCTGGTGAGAGGCTCTGGAGAAGTTGAGTTCAGCGTCCTGCAGCACACGCTTTCACCATGGCTGGGTGTTGGTGGTTCTCCTAGGCTCCGCCACAGTCACCTGGCAATCGCCAGGTGTGCCTGACTCAGTGTGCCCTCCTCCCTCTCCTGTCCTGTTCCCTTACCCTCTTCCCCCTCACTCCCCATCCCCCTCCCCCGCTCTCTTCTCTACTGCTCACGTCTGGCCTTTACTCCTCTACTTTCTCTCTCTCTCTCTCTCTCTCTCTCTCTCTCTCTCTCTCTGCCTTTCTCTGTCTCTGTTCCCTCAACTCCCTTTCCAATGTCCTGAATACACTCTATACACATTTTGTGGCTGGTACCCAGGGGGAAGGGATGCCTACACCTTACTGTGCCTCTGGTCTCTTTCTTTTTATAAAACACATTATGTGTGCCTACACATACAAATAAATGAAGTTAATGAATAAATCAATAAAATAAACTGAATAGTTATTTGTGTGTAATAGTCAATATGGATTGTCAATTTGACAGGATCTAGCATCACTGAGGTATCCAATCCCTGGACATGTCTGGAGGAAAGTTCTAGATTGGATCATTTGAGGTGGGAAAACCCTACCCGACAGTGAGTGGCACCATTCACTCTCCTGAATAAAAAGGAGAGAATGAACCGGGCGGTGGTGCACACCTTTAATCCCAGCACTTGGGAGGCAGAGGCAGGCAGATTTCTGAGTTCGAGGCCAGCCTGGTCTACAGAGTGAGTTCCAGGGCTACACAGAAAAACCCTGTCTCGAAAAAACAAAACAAAAAAAGAAAAGCAAAAGCAAAAACAAACAAAGAGAACGAGCAGAGCCCCAGCGCCCATCTCTCTCCTTTTGGATGAAAAGTGACCGGATGCCCCGGCGCCCACCGTGGCAACAGACTGCGCCTCTGCAAGCACAAACAAGCCATCTCTCATAGACAGTTTTGTCAAGTATTTTGTTGGGGGGGCGGGGGAGATTCATTGTTTTGTAAAAGGACAAATGTAAACAATTATGGCAAACAATGTAACAAATAAAGGCACTTCTCACAGCCAGGAATCATCTGTGAGAAAAAGACCTGTGTTTTTCCCTTCCTGTTTTTTTTTGTTTTTTGTTTTTTGTTTGTTTGTTTTTTTTTTTTTTTTTTTTTTTTGGTTTTTCGAGACAGGGTTTCTCTGTGTAGTCCCGGCTGTCCTGGAACTCACTCTGTAGACCAGGTTGGCCTCGAACTCAGAAATCCGCCTGCCTCTGCCTCCCAAGTGCTGAGATTACAAGCGTGTGCCACCACGCCCAGCGATTCCCTTCCTGTTTTCTTTCTTTTTTTTTTTTTTTTTTTGTCGTTGTTGTTTTGTTTGTTTTTCGAGACAGAGTTTCTCTGTGTAGCCCTGGCTGTCCTGGAACTCACTCTGTAGACCAGGCTGGCCTCGAACTCAGAAATCCTCCTGCCTCTGCCTTCCAAGTGCTGAGATTAAAGGCATGTGCCACCACGGCCCGGCTGTTCTTCCTTTTTCTAATGGGACTGAAAAGATGATAAGAGCTGGCTGCTCTAGTAATGGATCTGGGTTCAGTTCCCAGCCCCCCACCTCCCACACACACACACATGGCAGCACCTGTGGGCACTCCAGTTTCCGGCCTGGTTGCTACCCTGTAGCCTGTGCGGGCATGCTAGTCACACAGTGTAAAATGCATGTAGACAAAACACTCGCTACAAACAGAGTTAAGTAAATAAAGGTGGAAAACTGGCCATGGTGGCTCACTGGCAATCCTACTTGAGAGATTGAGGCAGGAGGATTACTAGGCCTTGAAGGCCAGGTTGCTCTACTGAGTTCTAGGCTCGCTCCAGAACGTGAATTGGCTCTGTGTGTTTTTGAGTAATTGATGGGGCTGACTTTATCCGTTTAGTTCTGTACTATGCTCCACCAGGGGGCAGATGGACCCAGCATACTAACCTCCCAACCCGCTTCTTTTCAAAGGGAATTGGGATTCGTAGTCTTAAGTAGCGCATTGCTGACAAAGTCTTAGGACCTTTATCATAAACTCAAAAGTCTATGAATAGCACCTCAGCCTTTTATCAATCTATCCTATCTCCACCCTAACTCCCCTATCTCCACCCCATCTCCACCATTAGTAAAATTCTTTCCCTCTTCCCCTAATCTCTAAAATTCTTCTTTCCAATTCGGTCGAAAGAGGAAAGACAGCTAGCCAAAGGCGATGGGAAGGGCCGGGGAAACTGGCCCTCCGAGGCTGGGGAGGCAGCGCCGGGACTGCGGGAGCTGGACAGGCCTCTCCATTGGCCAAGAGGGGTGGAGCCGCGAGCAGGGCCGCCTCTCTTCTTTTCCCGGGGCCTGGGCGGAGAGGAGGAAAACTTCCTGGCTGGGACTCTGGCGGTTTCTGCCTGCCAACCCTCCGATCCCGCCTACCAGAGTTGGCTCTTCCCGACCCCTCCCCCGGCGCCCCCAGTGTCCGCCATGGCTAAAGCCTACGACCACCTCTTCAAGTTGCTGCTGATCGGGGACTCGGGGGTGGGCAAGACTTGTCTGATCATTCGCTTTGCAGAGGACAACTTCAACAGCACTTACATCTCCACCATCGGTGAGCCCACTGGATGTATCCCAGAGCCCAGACCCACCCCTCTGCACCCTCCCCCCCCCACCCTCATACACCGGCTCCTGAAAGACTAAGGAACCTATTTTTTTTTTTTATCCCGGTAGAGAAAGACACTAATTTCCCGTCTCTCGACCCCTGCCCCAGACCCATCCCCCATAATGTCCCTGAATAACACTCCAAACCTCAAACCTGTCTGAGGTTCCCAGGTAGCCCCAGGTGCTGCCGCACTCCGACTCTTGGTACTGCCTCTGCAAATCCACATAGGCTGTTGTCATTTATCTGCTTCCTTCTCCACTCCATCTCTTCACCTAAACTCTCCAGAGTCACTCTTCACAATTTCCCTTTTCCCTGCTTCCCGGTTCTGTTGGCCTCTTACTGACCCACTGGGCTCCAAACTTCCCGCAGCATCCGCCCCGCCTTCAAGTCATCTTTCTAGCCTCCTGCCCTCGGGTACTGCGGAGAGCGGCTGGGTGTGCTGCGAAGTGAGGCAGGTGGGGGCCAGGGGACTCTGGCTTCTCTGAGTGAGCTTCCACACCCATCCTTCTCTCTGGAGCCCCCCAAGAGTCCTGGAAGCCATGCGCAGACTTCCAGTAAGACTATTCTGCCCCCTCCTCTCCTCCACTCTTCATCTCCTCTTGACTGAGGAGCTCATCTCCCTGTCTGGTGACATAAAGGAAACTTCCCCCTCCCCTCACCCTTCTCAGAACTCTTAGGGAGCTCCCCAAGCTTAGCTCACGAGTTAATTCACACAGACT
This sequence comes from Apodemus agrarius, assembly GCA_964023405.1. Lineage (NCBI taxonomy): Eukaryota > Metazoa > Chordata > Mammalia > Rodentia > Muridae > Apodemus > Apodemus agrarius. The sequence goes on along the minus strand of OZ030007.1, from coordinate 78,008,799 downwards.
CAATCATTCCTCTCTGTCCCTAGCAGGGTGGGTGGAGGACCAGTAGTGTCTATTGCGGGAGGAGGGGGAAGAGGACCGGGAAAATGAGGTAGAGGCGGAAGGGAACGTCGTCAGCCGGCATGCTTTAACCCCCAAAGAGCTTCATCAGTTTTCTCCAAAAGTCATAAAAATCGGAGGGAAAACAATATGCTTACCACAGGAATAAAGCTGTGGCAAAGCTCTCCCTCCCGGTTACACGTCCAGCAAGGTCACTCCCTCAGTGCCTGCCCAGCAGAGCTGCCGGCACAGCCCCCACGCTCTCCTACCGTGCGCTTCACACATTCACACATGCTTACCTGGCTCACACCCTTCCCCCAGGAATTGATTTCAAGATTCGAACTGTGGAAATAGAGGGGAAGAGGATCAAACTGCAAGTCTGGTAAGTAGGCTACCAGGCCCTCCGTCCACAGGGTCAGACGGCCCCTGGAGCCCACCCCTCCCCCGCTCGCACCCTCCCCCTTCCTTTTTTCTTCCTTTTTCTCTTTTCAGTTTAGTTTTTTGGTTTTGGGGTGGTTTGGTTTGGTTTGGTTTTTAGACAAAGTCTCATGCAGTTCAGGAGGGCCTGGAACTCACTATACGGCTGAGAAAGAAAGACCTTTCTTAGCTCCTGTGTCCTGCGCCCCGGTGGTGCAGGCGTGTGCAGGCATGTGGCGCCATGTTGGCCTTTCTGTTCTGCTTTCCTTCCTTTTCTTGCCCTGGTCCAGTCCATCTCCTGATGTGTGTGTTTCGCTCAGTCAGCAGCCGGCTGGCCTTGCATCTCTTCCTGGTGGCCAGTCAGTTGGTTTGTGTCACTTCCTCACCCAGAGCAGTCTCTGGACTTGAAAACAAATGCCTTTTGAGCTATGATGTAGAAACAGGTTCTAAGTGGTTAAAAGACAAGTTGCAGAATTACGAATTTGACTCCCAGTCTATTGCTCTCTCTGAATTGTAAACTCTGGGCCATGCTTTGAGTCCCAGCACGCCAGAAGCAGAGGCAAGTGGATCTCTGTGAGTTTGGAGTCAGCCTGGTCTATTAAAAGTTGTATCGAGGGGCTGGAGAGACGGCTCAGGGGTTAAGAGCACTGACTGCTCTTCCAAAGGTCCTGAGTTCAATTCCCAGCAACCACATGGTGGCTCACAACCATCTGTAATGGGATCTGGCATCCTCTTTGGGTGAGTTGGAAGACACCTACAGTGTACTACTAAAAATTAATAAGTCTTTAAAAAAAAAAAGTTGTATCGAGCCCGGGTCACATACAGAGGTGTAACCTGACTATCTCGAGGAGGAGGCTGGGGACACTCCAGGCCCAAGGCACTGTGAGGCCGTACTGACGCGTTCTCGGTGACAGATAAGCCGCAGCAGGCGGTCCCAACCCTGGTCCTGCTCCTCCGCCTCTGCCTGGCCTGCACTGGTTACCCACCCTCCCTCCGCACAGTTGTTTCATTTATAAAATGGGGACAATGAGCCATGCCTCACAGTGATACAGCGAGGGTTAGATAGGATGACACACACATAAAGTGATACTTAAGGCAGTAAACAGGAGACATCCTGTTTCCCAGGCCTACAACCTCTGAATAGCAACCCGACTGTCCTTCTCCCTCTCCCCTTTACCGTTTCCTGAGTCTTTTCCTTTCAGCTGCCATCTCCAGTGTCGCAAAAGCTGAGCCCTTAGGAAAAGGCTTCCCCTTGGAGACATCTTGCTTCTATCTCACTCTGTGAAAACTTTTGCTTCAGGGACACGGCTGGCCAAGAGCGATTCAAGACAATAACTACTGCCTACTACCGTGGAGCCATGGTATGAAGCGTGGGTCTGGACATGGGCTAACGCCATAGCTTCGTCATAGCTTCCTGAGTGCGGAGGGAGAACACGCAGGGAGGAGGAAGGAGGGCACGGGGCGGCCTGTGAGACCCATGGACGGGACGTGGATGGCCACTTAGAGTGGGAATACGGTCCAAGGTGAACTCTACCACCCCTTAGGGCATTATCCTCGTATATGACATCACAGATGAGAAATCCTTCGAGAATATTCAGAACTGGATGAAAAGCATCAAAGAGGTAAGATGCCTCTGAAAGAAACTACGGTGCCCTCGAAGGTTCAGCTTGAGTTTTATGTGTTTGGGTGTTTTGCCTGTGTGTATGTCTGTCAACCAAGAACCAAGAACCTAGAAGTCAGAAGAGGGTAGTGGACTCCTTGGACTCCTGGGACTCGTGTGACTGATGGTTTTGAGCCACCAATTGAACCCAGGTCGTCTGGAAGAACAGCCAGTGCTCCTAACTGCTGAGCCTTCTCCTGCCCCAAGCCCTCCTTTGTTTTGTTTGTTTTTGTTTTCTTCTTGAGATGAGGGTCTCTCACACTGTAGTAGCCCCAGCTGGTGTGAAACTTAAACGTGTAACCCAAGCAGGTCTTGAGCTCATAGCAATCCTCCTGCCTCAGTTCTTTCTCTCTCTCTCTCTCTCTCTCTCTCTCTCTCTCTCTCTCTTTTGGTTTTTCGAGACAAGGTTTCTCTGTGTAGCCCTGGCTGTCCTGGAACTCACTCTGTAGACCAGGCTGGCCTCAAACTCAGAAATCCACCTGCCTCTGTCTCCCAAGTGCTGGGATTAAAGGTGTGCGCCACCACCACCCGGCCACGCCTCAGTTTTCTAAGGGCAGGATTTACAGGAAAGCCCCACCTTCTGCTTGTTTTGCTCTCTTTAGAATGCCTCTGCTGGAGTGGAGCGCCTCCTGCTGGGAAACAAGTGTGACATGGAGGCCAAGCGGAAGGTGCAGAAAGAGCAGGCTGAGAAGGTGAGTCAGGGCTGGGAGAGCGCGTGAGCGGGCGTTGCTGAGTGCTTTGCTTCTGCCCCTTATCCAGCTCTCTCCTTCCCCCCTCATCCCCTACAGTTGGCTCGAGAGCACAGAATCCGATTTTTTGAGACGAGTGCCAAGTCCAGTGTGAATGTGGATGAGGTGAGAGCCGCCCTCCGCCCTCTGAGAGAGAAGCGCTCATAGCTTCATCCCTCCTTCAACCTGGGCTAACACGCTTCCCCTTTAGGCTTTCAGTTCCCTGGCCCGTGACATCTTGCTCAAGACGGGAGGCCGGAGATCGGTGAGTTGGTTCTACTAAGTACCACTGTGAGTGTCTGCAAGAACTGAAGCATCTGGAGAGCACTGCGGCCCTGCACACCCAGGGCCCCAGCACCGAGAGGTGCTGGCGGAAGGATCGGGAGTTCAAGTTCGTCCTCCCCTACTCTGTCTAAACTCAAAAGTCCCTGTAGAGAACACCTTTAATGCCAGCACTAGGGAGGCAGAGGCAGGCTGATCTCTGTGGGGGTCAAGGACAGTCAGGGCTACACGGAGAAACCCTGTCTCATTAAAAAAGAAGAAGAAGAAGAAGAAGAAGAAGAAGAAGAAGAAGAAGAAGAAGAAGAAGAAGCCGGGCTGTGGTGGCGCACGCCTTTAATCCCAGCACTTGGGAGGCAGAGGCAGGCGGATTTCTGAGTTCGAGGCCAGCCTGGTCTACAGAGCTAGTTCCAGGACAGCCAGGGCTATACAGGGAAACCCTGTCTCGAAAAACCAAAAAAAAAAAAAAAAAAAAAAAAAGAAAGAAAGAAAGAAAGAAAGAAAAAAGCCAATTGAGGAGGAGGAACAATGCCAAGGTTTCCTGTAAGGTGGGGCTGGGGGGTGAGGGGTGGGAGAGGGGAGGTGTAGGGTGTCCTGAGTTTATCGACTAATCCTCCCTCCAGCCCTTCACACACCTGTTCTTTCTACCTTCCTAATTCTAGGGGAACAACAACAAGCCCTCAAGCACTGACCTGAAAACATCTGACAAGAAGAACAGCACCAAGTGCTCGTTGGGCTGAGGAACATTTCTTGCCTCCTATTCACCCTGAACCTGGAGGCTGGACCTGAGGGAGGCGGACTAAGGGATCCGAGGGGGAAGTGTGGCGGCGCCTGGAGGGGCAGATGGTCGGGGAGGAGGAGAACGGTGGCGAGGAAGGAGAAGAAGAAAGGGGCAGGGAAAGGAGGGGAAGGAACCAAGGACATGAAGGTGAACAGAAGGGGTTTGAGAAGAGGAAAGGAAGGAGACGCGGCTCAGGTCTTGGGCAGTCCGACATTAGTGCCATACGCTGATCTCTTCTAGTTCACGGTTAGGGTGCCGAGAGGCTGGCTTGGCACTACTCCGAGGGCCCCTCACTCTACGGGGTCTTTGTTGGTATTAAAGGCCACTGTTTTGCATCAATGTTCCACTTGCAGCACTTTCATTATTGTCAGAATTGCTCTTCGCTCAAATCCAATTTCTGTCACACCAAGATATCGGTTCCCCGGAATCTGGCTGGGTTCCCCTTCCTTGCCCCAACTCTTTCACTGGTGATGAAAACAGCAAGCGTCAGCCTGAAGGGTGGACATCCTTTTTCCAGTTGAGTTCCTGAGGACTACAGGAGTGGACGGAACCTTGCCTTGAGCACCCAGTAAGCCAAGGATGAAGGATTTGAACCAAGCTCCAGGAAACAGCAGCAGTTACTATGGTTTATCCAAGGAGATGTGGGGCATCTGTGATTCTGATGTGGTCAACCTAGGTATTTGATGGGCACCGTCAGCTGCTTTTGTTAGAAAAGAATATTCTCGGCCTGGAGAAATGGCTCAATGGTTAAGAGCACTGACTGCTCTTCCAGAGGTCCTGAGTTCAAGTCCCAGCAGCCACATGGTGGCTCACAAACATCTGTAATGGGATCAATGCCTTCTTCTGGTGTGTCTGAAGACAGTGACAGCGTACTCAGATACATAAAATAAATAAATAATTCTTTCAAAAAAAAAAAAAAAAAAAAAAGAAGGCAGCGTAAGCGAGGGTCGGGTGAGGGGTGGAAGAAGAATCACTGTGAGCCGGGCGTGGTGGCCACGCCTTAATCCTAGCACTCGGGAGGCAGAGGCAGGCGGATTTCTGAGTTCGAGGCCAGCCTGGTCTACAGAGTGAGTTCCAGGACAGCCAGGACTACACAGAGAAACCCTGTCTCCAACCCCCCCACACACACCCCACACACACACCCACCCCCCACCCCCCCACCCCCGCAAAAAAAAAAAAAAAAAGAAGAATCACTGTGAAGAGTAAACCAGTGAGCAGCTTTCTTCCATGGTCTGCTTCAGCCTCTGCCTCCAGGTTTCTGTCCTGACTTCCCTTCATGATTGATAGTAAGCTGTAATTTAAACTCTCTTCTTCCCAAGTTGCTTAAAAAAAAAAAAAGAAAATAAAAGAAAAGGCTATTCTGCCGGTGTGGTGGCGCACGCCTGTAATCCCAGCACTTGGGAGGCAGAGGCAGGTGAATTTCTGAGTTCGAGGCCAGCCTGGTCTACAGAGTGAGTTTCAGGACAGCCAGGGATACACATATAAACCCTGTCTCTAAAAAACCAAAAAAAAAAAAAAAAAAAAAAGAAGAAGAGAAAAGACTATTCTCAGTATTGCACAAAGAAGTACATAACAAAGAGTAACCTGGCAGAGCTGATGTCTTTTTGTGAAGACAGCCCGGTGTGCCACAACCCAAACTGAAAGTTCACCTAAGCTTTGTTCTAATGCCGAGCGGTGACTGACTCTGGAAAGGGTCAGCTGCAAGTGCAGGTCATTATGGGGAGGCGGGCGAGGCGTTATGTAAACGAAGCCTTACGGGGTAGAGAGGAGTAAAGAGATTTGGTATACCTTTACTATAGTAAAGATTCTTTTACCATAGAACTTTTATAAGGTGGGGGAGACAGGAAATACTGGCCAATCATGGGCTTGCCATCTTTTGATACAAACAACCTTTTTTCCACCATTTGACGGGAGGGGAGAGGCACAGGAGAGAGGCACTTGTCTGTATTTACTGAATATCTGCCTTGAACCAGACAATCACTAAACAGCATTTTGATGGCACAGGGAAGCAGAGAAGCCGGCAAACTTTTAAAAGAAAAACAGCTCTTCTTGGTGTTTGTTTGGTTGGTTGGTTTTGTTTAGCTCTTGGTTTTTGCTAGGCATGGTGGCTCAGGCCTTTAATCCCAGTACTCAGGAGGCAGAGGCAGGGGGATCTCTGGGAGTTCCAGGCCATCTAGGACTACAAGAGTAAGACTTGCCTAAAAATAAACAAATGTTTATTATTGTTACACGTGTGTCTGCATGTTTAAATGTGGAGGACAGCTCCTGGGGTGAGCTGGTTCCTCCTGTGGACTAGACTCAGATCATCAGGCCGAGGGACGTTCCCTGTTGGGCTGTCTTCATTTCTCTTTGTGATTTCCTGCAACTGGGTGTCTTTGTTACTTTTCTATTGCTGTGAAGACACCATTGTAGTGAGAGTTTTGGTTTCATTAAAAACAAATATAAGAATGTTTTCATCTTAATCCCGGATGTGAGGATTTGGTGCTACTTCACAGTGGCTGCCTATGATCTGCCTCGTGCTCTAGCAGGAGTGTGGTTTTGCCGGCTGCCGATAGTTTTTGTCAGGGTGTGATGTTTGGAATTCTGGAGGCTTTTCAGAGGATATATAAATTCTAGAGCCCCAATAGAGGAGGCTGTTTGTTAAGTAAAAAGAAGAAGAAATTAGATATAATGATGGTGAAGATCAAACTTGCTCCAAGGAAGTCAGTGCCCCCAATCACTGGGAGTAGTCCCACGGGACCATTGCCCCCTTGGCCCTCTAACGGGACCATTGCCCCTGTGCCCCTCCATCCCTTTTTTCTCTCCTACCTACTGTTAGGAGGCTGAAAGAGCAGAAGTGGGGTGGGTAAAGGCATCTTAAAGAAGAGTTCGCCGGGCGGTGGTGGCACACGCCTTTAATCCCAGCACTTGGGAGGCAGAGGCAGGCGGATTTCTGAGTTCGAGGCCAGCCTGGTCTACAAAGTGAGTTCCAGGACAGCCCGAACTACACAGAGAAACCCTGTCTCGAAAAAAAACCAAAAAAAAAAAAAAAAGAGTTCATTAGTGGCTTGCTTTCGGTTTCAGTGTTAGGGTCCACGACCACCATGGTGGGAGCCACGGCAGGCAGCAGGCAGGATTGGCTCCAGAGCAGGAGCTGTGAGCTCTGTGTGATGACCCACACACAAGGCAGAGAGAGAGCTAACTGCACATAGTGTTGGCTTTTTTTTTTTTAACTTTTGTTTTGTTTTTTTGTTTGTTTGTTTTGGTTTTTTGAGACAGGGTTTCTCTGTGTAGCCCTGGCTGTCCTGGAACTCACTCTGTAGACCAGGCTGGCCTCGAACTCAGAAATTCACCTGCCTCTGCCTCCCAAGTGCTGGGATTACAGGCGTGCCCCACCACGCCCGGCTAGTGTTGGCTTTTGAAACCTCAAAGCCAACTGCAATGACACTCCTCCAACAAGGCCACACCCCCTAATCCTTTCCAAAATGTTCTAACAACTAGGGACCATACATTCAAATATGTGTGCTTAGAGAGGCTGTTCTTATTCAGACCACCACATTAGGTCTCACAACTTAGATTAGGTTGGCCTTGAACTTGCAGTGGTCCTCCTGCCTCCCAAATGCTGTTACATAAACAACATTTAATTCCTGAAAAATAAAGGAGAAACAACTATTGATGCACAAAAATCAGTAAGTTCAGGCTGGATACACTAGCCCTGCCTTTCACTCTCTTTTATTCTCTACTTTGAGACAGTTTGCTGACATAGCTTAGTCTGGCCTCATCCATGGGAGTCCCATGGAAAAAGGTAGGTAAACGTGTCAGCCATGAAGATGACAACATGAGTTCAATCAAGAGTCCGGGGCTGGAGAAATGGCTCAGTGGTTAAGAGCACTCAGAGGTCTGAGTTCAAATCCCAGCAACCACATGGTGGCTCACAACCATCTGTAATAAGATCTAGATCCGATGCACTTTTCTTTCTTTCTTTCTTTTTTTTTTTTTCTTTTGTTTTTTTGAGTCAGGGTTTCTCTGTATAGCCCTGGCTGTCCTGGAAAACACTCTGTAGACCAGGCTGGCCTCGAACTCAGAAAGTAGGCCACCTGCCTCTGCCTCCCAAGTGCTGGGATTAAAGGCGTGCGCCACCACCGTCCAGCCTCCGATGCACTTTTCTGATGTGTCTGAAGGCAGCTACAGTGTACTTATATATAATAAATAAATAAAACTTTAAAAAAATATGTAGGGTTGGAGGGCACAGGCTGGCAAAACCTTGTAAAAAGTCAGATGCTGGGTCACAACTACAGCAACTCCTAAATGAGGTGGGATGTGGAGACAGGAGAATTGCCAGGAAGAACACGGGGGTGGTGTGGGGGAGTGGGATCCTGCCTTACGGTGAAAAGAACCTTCTTCTAGAAAATTGTCCTTGGACTTCTAGGAGCACACCATGGCACAAAAACACATGAACCCACACAACATAAAAATCCATATATGTTTTGAGACAAGACTCTTGTTTGTGGGGGAAAGCTTGCCTGCTTTCCCCTGAAGTCCAAGGGCCATTTTATTAGTTAAATATTCCCCAGGGCAGACAAGCTGCAAGAGTCATGCTGCCTGGAGAAGTTGGGGGAAAGCCACTTTGTGAGGTCTGCATGGACAAGCTGCCACATGGTGAGGAAAGGAACCTAGGAAGGGTAAGAAGTCCAAAATATTTGAGAAATCATGCTTAATATAGAGCTAGAGGAAAAGCGATAGTTAGACTTTTCTGAAAGTCTAATACAGAAAATCAGGTTAACTTCCAAAACAACAAAGCAGTGGGCCTGTGAGGTACTGCCTGGAGAAAGTTCCTTCCTCCCTTCCTCCCTCCCTCCCTCTGTCCCTCCCTCCCTCCCTCCCTCTGTCCCTCCCTCTGTCCCTCCCTCCCTTCCTCCCTCCCTCTGTCCCTCCCTCCCTTCCTTCTTCCCTCCCTCCCTTCCTTCTTTCCTTCCCTCATTCTCTCCTTCCTTCCTCTCTCCCTTTCTTCCCTTCTGACAAGGTTTCTCTGAGTAGCTCTGGCTGGCTGTCTTGGAATTTGCTCTGTGGATGAGGCTGGCCTTGAACTCAGAGACCCACTTGCCTTCCAAATGCTGGGATTAAAGGAATGTGCCATTAGTGCTAAGGTCTAGATAAACTTTCCAATGGTACATTTGATCTACCACAAATCTGGAATTCTTTTTCTTTTGATTGATTGATTGATTGATTGATTGATTGATTGATTTTTAAAGACAGGGTTTCTCTGTGTAGCCCTGGCTGTCCTGGAACTCGCTCTGTAGACCAGGCTGGCCTCGAACTCAGAAATCCGCCTGCCTCTGCCTCCCAAGTGCTGGGATTACAGGTGTGCGCCACCATGCCCAGCTTCTTTTCCTTCTTTTTTAATGTCTTCCTTTCTTTGTTTCTTTCAGGACAGAGTCTCATCATCTAATCCTGGCTAGCCTGACACTTGCTAGTTTGACAAGACTGGTCTCAAACTCCACCTGCTTCCTAAGTAGTAGGACTAAAGGCTTGAGCTGCCACAACACCAATCGAGTATCAGTGCTCTTAACCACTGAGCCATCTCTCCAGCCGGTGACATGCTTTTAATCCCAGCTCTCGTGTGGCAGAGGCAGGCAGATCTGAGTTCGAGGCCAGCTTGGTCTACAAAGTAAGTTTCAAGACAGAGCTGCACAGAGAAACCCTGCCTCAAAATGATATGATGATGATGATGATGATGGATGATGATAACAAAATAAAAAATAACTACCAACCAAATAAATATTAAAAATCTCCGTGCTCTTGGCCTTGAGATCATTCCCTTATTTGTAGGAGCAAGGGAGAGATGAGAACATCTGAGGTTTTTCAAAGGAATAGCTCTGTGAAGCAGTTTCGCACTAACATAAGGGGAAACAAACACCGTTCATTTGTGTAGAGTCCGGTGGGAGTCCAGGGACAAGAGCAAGTTTCAGATTCGATGCAGTTCCTCCTCCCAGCAGATTTCCGGGACCCAATATGTCAAGGCCGGCCAGGGCGTTAAGCCAGAAATGGGGAGGGTATCAAGAGCCTAATGGTGAACCCAAAGTTTTGATGAGGGCCCCAAGTCCAGACAGAGCGGTGTATTGCCCCCTTTTAATTCCTCCCCGCTATCCTGGTTCTAAATAGAAAAGCTGGTGATATCAGGGAGAAGCGAACCCGGAATAAACGAAATCTCCTACACCTCCGGTCCATCCGGCTCTGCAAACACTACAAGGACCACACTGCCGCGCGGCGCCCAGCTGAAGAGTCGCGTGATCCTGCGCAATCGCAGTGAGATCCGGGTGCCACCGAGTCCGGAACGACTACGGTAGGAGACGGCCGAGAGCACCCGGGAAGAGTCGGCGTCGCTAGTGCCGGGACCAGGAGCCTCCGCGAGCAAGATGGCCGCTCCCGAGACCGGGGCCGAGGGGCGCGGGCACTAGGTCCGGACGCGCGAGCCCTTCTCCCGGCCGCCTGCGCCCCCACAGAGACCTCGCGCTTCTAGCCAAGACATCGCACGGATGATGCTCGCTGCGGTCACGAGGCCGTTCCTATAGAGCTCTAGTTGGCCCAGACTGAGAACTCCGACGTCCGGCTGCTCCGCGCTGGAACTCGGGGAGGTCGGCTGCAACAGGTGCGACCCTGACCGCCCCATGCCCGCGGGCGCGGGGAGGCGTGGCCTCCCCCGGGGCGGCCACCTCTGTTGGTTGCTGTGCGCTTTCACCTTAAAGCTCTGGTAAGTGGGTACTGGGTCGGGAGAAGGGGATCGCAGGCGAACCCCATAGTCTACTCCCTCGGGAATCGGGACACTTCATCCCCTGACGTCCAAAGTGGGTATGCCCTGTTTTCCGCGAGCTCACCGTTGTTCTTACCCCCCTTTCCCTACCTGCAGCGAAGCGGAGGCTCCGGTGCGCGAGGAGAAACTATCAGGTGGGTGATTGCCCGAGAACCCTGTACCTCTATGGCTCGTTTGTTTTTAATGTCTTTTTTTTTTTTTTTTTTTTTTTTTTTTTTTGGTATACCCAGAACACAGATGGAAAAAGGAGGTGCTGCCACATGCAGCGAGGGCAAGCGCTGTGTTGGGAAGCTAGATGGGGCAGAGTCTTTGAGAGAAATGTTTTTTGAATGGTCTTCGGCTGGCCGTTTCTCTCTCTCCTTTTAGTGAGCACCTCAACTTCACCATGTTGGTTGGTAGAAGAGTTTGTGGTGACAGAAGAGTGTACTCCATGTTCTAACTTCCAGATTGTGAGTATTTGGTTGTTTTGTTTTGTTTTGTTTTGCTTTGTTTTTTAGAGCATGCCATTGCTGTCTTCCTTCTTTCTTCTCAGACTCTTAGGTTATATTGAAATCATACTTATTTTTTGTTTGTTTCATTTTATGTATATAGGTGTTTTGCCTGCATGTATATGTATTTGGGGTGTGTGTGTGTGTGTGTGTGTGTGTGTGTGTTTTGCCATAAAAGTCCAGAAGAGGTCATCAGATCTCCTGGAATCCCGATTACCCCTGATATAGGTAGGGGTTGGTAATGAAACCCTGTCCTCTCTCTCCAAGAGCAACCAGTGCTCTTAACTACTGAGCCATATCTCCAGCCCTTGTTATTTTATTTTATTTTTTTGAGACAGTGTCTCACTATGTAGCACTGCCTGGCCTGGCACTCACCGTGTAGGCTAGGCTGGTATTGAACATTGTATTCGTTTTTGTGTGGGTCATGTGCCCTAGAAGTCAGAGGACAACTTGAGGAACTTGTTTCTCTCTTCCTACCACATAGATGCAGTTTTGTTAATCTTGGCTACAAATGTCTTTACCCACAGAGGCATCTCAGCAGCCCTCAAACTTGACCTTAATTTTCCTCTGAAAATACGCCCTTTCCACATTGATGGCAGGGTTCTGCTCTGTTCATATTTTTTAATACAGAGATTCTAGAATTTCTCTTTATCTCCTAATTGTTCCTCCACCAACTGGGTCAGGTGAAGGGGATCGCAGGCGAACCCCGTAGTCTACGCCCTCAGGAATCGGGACACATCACCTCCATCAATCACCCACGTCAAAGCTCCTCCTTAGCTTCGTGTTGTCCGCCAGTCCTGGCTCCTTCTGAGCAGCAGGTCTTCTGTTTCTAGCTTACCTCTTCCTAACGTGCTTCTGGATATTTCTTTTGGTAGAAAACAACACCTGAGTGTGCTTCTACAGGGTATGTGGAGAAAATCACCTGCAGCTCGTCCAAGAGGAATGAATTCAAAAGGTGAGGACTAGTTCTCTACCCTGTGGTAACCTCCTCTGATCCTGTTCCATTAGGTCTTGTTGTAGTTTGGCATACTGGAAAGAGAAGGAGATAAGAGAGTTTAAGAGCCGTGTTACCCCTGTTTCTAATCCCAGTCTCCAGCACTATGTTATTGGTTATATTCTCTGATCAAAGATTTGGTCAGGGCATGAGGAATGGAACCCATTAGTAAAGTCCTGGGCGGCGGGGTGGGTTACACTTGAATCCCAGCTCTCTGGAGGCAGAAGCAGGTTAAAATCAACACCAGCCTGGTCTATGTAGGGGAGGAGTTTAGTTGCACAAGACTATATCATAAGCCTTTATCTCAGATAAGTAAGCAGTTAAGCCAGGTGCAATAACACACATCTTTGATCTCAGCTCTCTCAGAAGGCAGAGGCAGAGGCAGAAGCAGATGCAGACATATCTCTGAGAGCCTGATTAGATGCTTCAGTGATTAATAGCACTTATCACTACTGTAGAGGACCATGGCTCAGTTCTCAGCATCTACAAAGTTGGTCTGACCCCAGTTCCCAGGTATCCAGCACCCTTTTCTGCATTAGGCACACACATGATACATATACATACATGCATGAAAACAGTCATACATGTGAAATAAATAAATCTACAGCAACTTGAGCTTGAATCTCAGAACTCATGCTAAAAGTATAGAACTCATTCCAGCAAGTTGTCTTCTCACTGGTGTGTGTGTGTGTGTGTGTGTGTGTGTGTGTGTGTGGTCAGACAGGAACAATGGCAGCCTGTGCCTTGGAATGAGTGTGCACACATACAACATAACAAAAAAGGTAACTTTTTTTAAAAGGAAACAGAGTTGGGCATGGTAGTACATGTTTGTTATGTCGGGAGTAGAGGCTGGGGACTTGGGAGTTCAAGTCCAGATTGAACTACTTGAGACTTGTTGTTTGTTTTGTTTTTGAGACAAGGTTTCTTTGTATGGCTCTGGCTGTCCTAGAATTCACTGTGTGGTCCAGGCTGGCTTTGAACTCACAGAGATCTCTACCTTTGCCTCCCCAGTGCTGGGATTAAAGGCATGCACCACCATCACCACCATCGTCCAGTGAGACTTTATCACAAAAGGAAAAAAAAAGCAGCCGGGCGGTGGTGGTGCACGCCTGTAATCCCAGCACTCTGGGAGGCAGAGGCAGGCTGATTTCTGAGTTCGAGGCCAGCCTGGTCTATAGAGTGAGTTCCAGGACAGCCAGGGCTATACAGAGAAACCCTGTCTTGAAAAAACCAAATCCAAAAACAAACAAACAAAAAAAGCAATCAAACTGATGAATGCTGCTCTGCTTATCTCATCGGAGACTGCAGAGGTGGCTAACTGCAGCTTCTCTTAGTTTTGGGTAGTGTTTTGGGTAGGCTGAAGTGGAGAACAGTAATTAAGAAAGGCTGACTGGGAGTGACTGTCCTTCTCTGCCCCCAGCTGCCGTTCAGCTCTGATGGAACAACACTTATTCTGGAAATTTGAAGGCATCGTGGTGGGTGTGGCTTTGGTCTTCGCCTGCCTCGTCATCGTTCGTCAGCGACAACTGGACAGAAAGGCTCTTGAAAAGGTCCGGAAGCAAATTGAGTCCATATAGCTGGACTCTGCTGTCTATGGTGGGCCTTACGGACTGCATCTCAGAGGGAGAGAGTTCAGGGGCTAATGTGCACTCGAGAGCCTGTGACAGTAGCATTTCCAGTGACTTCCTCTTCCAGACCATTAATGAGCACAATAAAAAGTAAAACAGAGATGGGCAGGACACAGACTTATAATGCCAGCACTTAAGAGAATGAGGCAGGAGAATCCTTGGTAAACGTGCAGGCCAGCTAGGCTGAGCTACAGAGTAAGACTGTCTTTAAAAAAAGGAAATAAAGGAGTAAAGCAGTTTCCTTCTGTATAATAATTTGGTTTGGGGAGGACTGGGTGTGGTGGGACATGCCTTAAATCCTAGCAGAGAGGGGCGGATCTCTGTGAGTTCAAGGCCAGCTTGGACTACTTGTAGAGCTCCAGGCCAGCAAGGAATACTTAATAAGACCCCTGTCTCAAAAACATTAATTAAATTTAAAGGGGTTGGTGAGTTGGCTCAGTGCTTAAGAGTACTTGCTGAGCTGGGCGGTGGTGGCACATGCCTGTAATCCCAGCATTCTGGGAGGCGGAGGCAGGCGGATTTCTGAGTTCGAGGCCAGCCTGGTCTACAGAGCGAGTTCCAGGACAGCCAGGGCTACACAGAGAAACCCTGTCTCGGAAAAAAAAATCTTTTGGGGTTTATTTGTCTTTTCTTTTGTGTGTATGAATGGTTTGCCTGCATGTACGTGCACCATTTGCATGTCTGGTTGGTGCCCTCGGAGGTTAGAAGAGGAGGTTGGACCTTTTGAACTGAAGTTATAGATGGCTGTGAGTCACCAAGAAAGTACTCTGAACCAGATCCAGGTCCTCAGTGTGAATAGCAGATGTTCTAGCTACTGAGCCAGCCTGCCATCTTTTACTTTTTTTTTTTTTTTTAAGATTTATTTATTTATTTGTTCATTTATTTTACATGAGTACACTGGAGCTGTACAGATGGTTGTGAGCCATCATGTGGTTGCTGGGAATTGAACTCAGGGCCCCACTCACTCCAGCCCCCCTCCGACACAGATTTATTTATTATTTATATGTAAGTACACCGTTGCTGTCTTCAGACACTCCAGAAGAGGACATCAGATCTCATTACAGATGGTTGTGAGCCACCATGTAGTTGCTGGGATTTGAACTCAGGACCTTCAGAAGAGCAGTCAGTGCTCTTACCTGCTGAGCCATCTCTCTAGCCCCCCATCTTTTACTCTTATATAAAGTTTCTGGGCTGGCAGAGGGGCTCAGGCATTAAGGTGGGTGGTGCAGTGGCTAGAGAGACGGCTCTGCAGTTAAGGCAGCTTGCTGCTTTCCCAGAGGGCTGTGCTTGGCTCACAGCTGCCCGCTCCAGGGAAGTCCATTGACACATAGACATAAGTAACAATGTTAAAGACTGCTGCATAGCCCTAATGACCTGAGCTTGATTCTTAGACTACGTGGTGAGAGGAAAGAGCCCAAAAGTTGCCTTTGGACCTTCACTTGTGTGTTATACTCATATACATAATAATACACTTGCACACCATACTTATACACAATAATAAAGTTTCCAATCTGGATGCGGTACTATATACACGTAGAGGCAAATCAAGAGTTCGAGACCAGCTTAGGCTATACAGTGAAAAACTTGGGATAGAATTTGAGCTAGGAAGTTTATTTCCAAGTCAAAACTTGTTTCTCTTTGATCTTATCCACGAAGAAAAGTGAAATCACAAATGTATGACAAGTGTTTGAGGTGCCCTGCCAGAGAAGCAGACGTGCTTTAGGGGTCAGAAATCTCCAATTGTGTCCCCAGTGAGTCAGAGCACTAGGGCTGTGTTCCTCAGTGGGAACCCCAGATGGCAGGCGCCAGGGAAGCCTGTGTGCAGTCTGTGTGCCTGGGAAGCGCTGGGCTTACATCTCATCTGCATGCACCATTCCCCTGATGTGCCCAGCGGGCCTGGCCTTCACTCGCATCTTCAGATGTGTCTTTGTTGAACCATTTGTAGCTGGGACTTCAGATAGCTCCTCCACTTTGGACTTTAGCCCTGGACTCTCCAGGCTTTCTGTCACGTCCTCATGAGTCAAGATATTTCTGGAAATCACTGAGGAGAAAGTGTAATGGCAGACCATTTGCTTGCATGGGAGACTGGCCCAGAGCTATCCTACTCTTTTTGTTTTTATTTGTTTTTGTTTGTTTGGTTTTTGGTTTTTGGTTTTTCGAGACAGGGTTTCTCTGTATAGCCCTGGCTGTCCTGGAACTCACTCTGTAGACCAGGCTGACCTCGAACTCAGAAATCCGCTTGCCTCTGCCTCCCAGAGTGCTGGGATTACAGGCGTGTGCCACCACTGCCCGGCTTTTCCTACTCTTTGACTTGTTGGAGAATGGAATTTTGTGGCTCATCCTCGGGGCCGCGGTGCCCTTGCCTCTTACCTCCATGAAGCTGATAACCCTCAGGCCTAGCTTCTGGTTGACCGTGAAAGGGGCTAAAGCTGGGCAGGATGATGAGGGCCAGTGAAAAAAGAAGAATCTGAAAAGGAACAAGAGGGCATTCGGGCTTTGGGGGACAACAGAGGAGGAGGCTTCAGGGATAGAGGGTCACTGAGGTCACAATTTGGAGAACAGGGCTGGGCAGGGCAGGTATTAGGAGGAAGTGGGGGGGGAGGGGCATCCTGATGGTACCAGAACACAGGTGCTGGTCTGGGCGGCCCTGCTGGAGGTCTGAGCAGTGAGCTTCTGTAACTGGTGGACCTGCGCCACCAAGGAGCTAGGAGAAGAGGAGAGTCAGCCTGAGAAGGGCTTCCCTGCCTGGCTCTACCCTCTCCCCCCATCCACACACCACCACTCACATGTTCTGCCTCTCCAGCTCCTGAACCTTTCTCTGTAGTTTCTGATTCTGCTCAGAACAGGCGGCCACTCTAGGGAGGATGGAGAAGTAGAGCAGGCTTAGCAGATGGCCCCTTGACTTGCGCTGGGGAGGAGGGGAGGAAGGGAGCCCCAGACACCGCCCAGCACACCTGCTCTCCAGCCCGTCAATATACTCCTTCTTGCGCCGCCGGCTGTCCTGGGCTGACTGCTTGTTGCGGATTTTCCTCCTGATCTTCTTGAGTATCCTCTCCTCTGCCTGGAGGCTCGGGGTGCTCAGTGCTGGGCCCTTAGCCTCCCACAGTTCCCTAGCTGTCCCCTGGGATCTAGGCTCTTAAGAGGTTGAGTGGAGCTTCTGTGATGGGGACAACCTTTGGGGACCATTGTTACCTTGGTGAGGGGCAGGTGAGAGGGCAGAGAGACCCCTTCTTGCCCCAGTAGATGCTTCTCCTCATCTGTCAGGAACAGACGTGGGCAGGACGGCTGGGAGGGGCGGCAGAAGATGGGTGGGATCAAACTCCCCTGCTTCCAAAGCCCAAACTGCCCCTCTGCCCCAGCCTGCTTTCTGGGGAGGGCTTTCCGTCTGCACTGAGGGATAAGGTGAGGCCAGGGCAGAAGGGTCATTCAGGCAGGCTCCGTGGAAAGCCAAAGGGACTTCCTACGCTGAGGAGGGAGAGTTTTGTCCACACGGAACCTTGACATTACATTACAACCAAGCTAGAGAGGGCCTGTTCCGGTATCTCCGGACAATCAGAGAACTTGTATGAATTCACTATGATGAGCTTTGTTGAATTTCCTCATGTCAGGTAAACAATTCAGCCATTAACTTCCGTTTGGTAAACCATTTGGTAGCCTGTCAAGCCCAGGAGCATGTGATTCGTCGTCCACCTGTTGGGTCAAGCTGCCTACCCTCAGAGAAGGACTTTCCTTCCTTCCTTCTCTTTATTTTTATTTTATGTGCATTGGCGTTTTGCCTGCATGTCTGTCTGTGTGATGGTGTCAGATCCCCTGGAACTGGAGTTAGAGACAGGTGTGAGCTGCCACATGCAAGGAGCTGGCAATGGAACGTGGATCCTCATGCTGCTACCCACCCAGCCGCCCTCTCCCCAGCCCCAAGAGGAGTTTCTAAGGCCTGCAGGCCGACTTCTAGAGCGCAGGGTGTGGGAAGGGTAGATGGGCTCTGGTTACGCTGAGCCGTCAGCTGAAGGTCCCGTCTTCTTCTCACTGACAATCCAGTTATTCATTTCATGTGTGTGTCTTTTTGTATATCTGTGTGGGCATGTGTGGAGACTAAAAGATAACTTTCAGAAATGAGATTTCTTCTACCATGTGGGTTCTAGGGGTCAGGATGAAATTGTAAGGCTTGGCAACCAGTGCCTTTATCCACTAAGCCAGCTTGCTGGTCCTGATATTCCTCTTCGAAAGATTTACAGTGTTTTTAACTTTTTGTTGTTGTTGTTTTGGTATAGTTTTTCAAGACAGAGTTTCTCTGTGTAGTCCCAGGTGTCCTAGAACTCACTCTGTAGACCAGGTTGGCCTCAAACTCAGAGATCTGCCTGTCTTTGCCTCCTGAGTACTAGGATTAAAGGAGTGTGCCACCACGCCCAGCTCTTTGTAAAAATTTTATGTGTGAGTGTTTATTTGTATACCTGATGCCCACAGAGGCTAGAAGAGGATGTTGGATCCTTGGAATTGTAGTTACAGATGATTATGAACTGGATTTGAACCTGGGTCTCCTGGCAAAGCAGCTAGTGCTCTTAACCGCGGAGCCATCTCTGCAGTCCCTGGATTGGTTGTTTTGAGATAGGCTGTCACTGGGTAGAGTAGGCTGACTCTGACTCTGTGGTGCTCTTCCCGCCTCTACCTCCAAGTGCAGAAGCTGCCAGTGTGTGCCACCACACTCAACTTGTGCTTCCCTTTGTAATTTAAGAGTCACTTAGTTTGGGGCTGGCAAGAAGGCTCAGCAGATAAAGCACTTGACACACAAGACTGACAGTCTGAGGGGTTTTTGTTTTTTGTTTTTTTGTTTTGTCTTTTTGGTTTTCCGAGACAGGGTTTCTCTGTGTAGCCCTGGCTGTCCTGGAATTCACACTATAGACCAGGTTGGCCTGGAACTCAGAAATCCGCCTGCTTCTGCCTTCCAAGTGCTAGGATTACAGGCGTGCGCCACCACTGCCTGGCAACAGTCTGAGTTTTAATCTCTGAACTCCATTTAAAGGCAGAAGGAGAGGACCAAGTCTGAAGTGGTCCTCTGACTGCCACATAAGCTATGGCGTGTGTATGCTGACCTCCTCCCTCTTATATAATATACAATAATAAATAACTTTTAAGAGAATAACAAATTTGACTTTGTACTCTGTGTGTGTGTGTGTGTGTGTGTGTGTGTGTGTGTTATGGATGTGACCAGTGGCCAATGAGATCCCACAGGTACCCTGCTGTGTCAGTCTTCACCTTATTCCTTTGAAACTGAGTTTCCCACTGGCCCCTCATAGCATGCGGGTTAAGGGGATGTGTAGCCGATTGTTTAGGTGCTGGGGTCTGATCTCTCAGCTCAGGTCCTTGTGCATACATGCAAGGGCTCTCTCTCCTTAGGACCCAGCTCTCTGCCTCTGCCTTTTGCTTTCTGATGGCCTCTGGCTCTTGGCTGAATTATTTCCTTTCCTGATGTCTCCCTTTTCTCCTCCAAGTGTTTTAGTAGAACTCCAATCTCTCTAACCAAAGTCTCTTGAGAATGAAGCACAGAGGACTTCATCTAGAAAGGAAACAAGCACAAATCCTGTGCTGACATACAAAGCCCCTGGTGTGGCTTCTGGTTCCAGCTTCAGGCATGGTTGGAGAGGTGGTCTAGGACTCTGTTCCCGCCTCTGGACTGTGGCCTCAGTTTGGCCTCTCTTGGTCTGCACAGCAGGGGCGTCTAGCTTATCTTGGAAGGTACATGATAGGGGACTCCCCCGCAGCACTGGCCACAGGGCAGTTGTTCCAGCACAAGCAAGCACCTGCTGCTGCTTGGCTATCACCCTGTCCTCATTAGCCAGGTGCATTCCCAGGGGGTCCTGACCCAATTCCCTTTCCTGACCAAGGCTGAGAGAGTAGCTAAGGACTTAAATGATTCCTTACCACCCTGATTCCCAACAGCTCCCCAGGCCTGATACTTTCCAGCTCTTAGAATTGTGTGTTTCTCCTTGGCCTTCAAACCCGCTGCCACCACAAGGGCAAACCAGTCCCTCATTAGTTTCCCCTCCCTTCCCCCCACATCCCCATCCATGAGGGCATGTACACTTGGGGAACACCAGTTCTGATGTCAGGACTTACCCGGGCTGTAGGAGGTGCTGGGGCTACGGTGCCGACTCTGGGCAGGATATGTCTGTGAGCATCAGAGGGTCGTCCACTGACTGCACAGGTATCAGGTACCATAAATGCAGGGCTCCACTGATCTGCAGAAAGATAACAGAAATCGGAACAAAGGAATCAGAAGGCTGTGGTGAGGGCGGGGACTGGGCAGTGGCACCCGTTTAGGAACCTTCTCCCCTAACCTCACAGCCAGGGTTGGGCCTGAGAGAGCCATTGCCCTATTTCCAAAACGTACACTGACCTATCTGGATGGAGATGAGTCCGAAGGTTGGCCCAGCTTCCCGCTGAGTTCCCTGTAGGGCCCCTGCCTCATAGACAACCTCATAGAGGGCAGGGGAACTGGGAGCCTGTGTGGCAGGGGAGCGAGGCTCTTCAGGGACCCCACTGTCACTACCAGGAGATGTTTCTGAGCAGTATATCATGTTGGGATCGATAAGGAGGTTCAGGAAATCGTCAGGTTCACGCTTCTCAAGGCCCTATAGAAGGAAGGAGAGGGTACACGTGTCCGCAAAGAAGAGCTTGGACCGTCTTACCTGACAGTAGTAGCCTTAGATCCTTAACGCTTCCATTTTGGTGCTTTCCTTCTTGGACATAGGAAGAGTTACAACACACGGCTACTTCGTGGGCTCTATTATCAGAACTCTGGCCGTGTGGCAACTTAAGGCTTCTTTCTAGTCAGAGATTTTTCAACCTAACTCGCCCTTCCATTGACAAACTCGGCTACGGCCTCTGCTCATCTCCCAGTTTCGCAGCCCCTCTGCTTGTAGCCCGGTCACCGGAACCTTTGACGGGGGACCGTTGAACCCCAGCTCCAGGAAGGATCCCGCCGAGAAGATGTCTTCTGGGGGCTCCAGCAGCTCAGGGCACCCGAGCTCCATGCTTCTGCAGGAAGGTGAGAGGGCACGTTGGAAGGAGGTGGTAGCTGCCCTCTGAAGCTACTGGCTCCTCGGCCTTCTCTCCATTACTCCTTCCCTCTGCTCACAGGAGGCAGCCCCAGGAGAAACAACACTTCAGGCCTTATCTTTTGAGTTCAGAAAAATAGCCCCATTGGGTATTACCGTTTGTTTTCTTCTTTAATTGTTGTTCGGAGAGCTTTGCCCTGCCAAACCAGCCTAGCCCGCAGAAGCCCCAAACACTACACCTTTTCTTTCCACCAGGATCTTGTATCCTGGTTCTGCCCAGTCAAGCCCCGCCCACCTATTCTGTCCCGGGAGTTTGGGGTAGGAGGGGTGGGGGAAGGGAAAGGGTTGGATTGCATCTGGCCAGGAACCACTGTCCGGCCCGCATCTGGGAGTAATATTAAGACGCTGTCCATATACAAACAGAAATAAAACTATAGGTGCCCACACCCTTTCTGTCAGTTTTCCCAGTGCTAGTAGGTCTTGCTTGATGTCAGCAAAGAGCTAAGATAGTAGTGACTGGTACACAGGATTCCTACGTGTTTCGAAGCCACAGTCTTTACAAGGGGGAGACGCATCTCGGGGTAGAGAACGAAGGCAACCCCCATCCCACATGGCATTCTTCCACCCGGGAATCCTAATTGGACATTGAAGACTTAGGGCCGGGCTTCTAGCCAATGGCTGACTATCTCGCTCACGCCCTCGTGATTAGCAACAAAAGACCAGGAGAGGAGAGTCCCAGAAAGTAATTTGGCAGAGGCTGCTGGGTTCCAGCCAGAGGCCCCTGGTTACATTGTAGGAAAGTTGAACTAAAGCTTCGGTTCTGAGGGTAGGAACTGTACAGAGATTTTTTGGGTTTGAGTTTGTTTACCGCGTGGCTCTGAGGCCCCAAGTTATTACTTAGGCAGACAGTAGCCTGTGGACCAGGCCTCCACACCCTGGCAGCTGCTTGTGCAATAGGCTGATGTGGATCCGGAACCGAGCTACACACTGGAGCACTTTGGGGACCCTGCTAACCCATGCAGGGACATGCCATGCATTAACCCCAAGACAGGGAAATGCCATGCATTAACCAAACGTTCAGTTTTTGGTTTGAGATCGTATTGTTTCCATAAACTACTAGTTTAATGTATAGTTTTGTGTTTTGAAACAGGCGTGAGGAGGTCTCATTTCTCAGGGTGGCCTCCTGTGTAGCTGATACTGTAGCAGTGTAGCTTGGAAGCCGTTTCAGAGCCTGGGGTGGGGTGGGGCAGTAATTTCAGTGCTCAAGAGGCTTACGAAGAAGTGTTCCTGGGGGTCAAGGCCAGCCTGGGCTACTTAAGCTCCTGTCTCAATAGCAAAAATAGCTGGGTGTGGGTGGCACACGGCTTTAATCCCAGCATTCAGGAGGCAAAGGCAGGCCGCTCTGGCCTCGAGAACCACAAAGTGAGTTCCAGAACAGCCAAGATTACAGTCAAGATTCCCTGTCTTGAAACACACACACACACACACACACACACACACACACGTACAATATATCCAGTGATGTGTTCAATAAGTTCTATTTTTCTTACCTCACACTCAAAGCTGACTTCTTGCCATCAGAAACTGTCAGATATTGGAACAATATTAAAAGAGAGTCAGAGGATCTGATGAAGATGGTTTGAGCTGTCTCTTTAAGTTATATTGGGGTGGGCAGTGTGTGCTTAGGCCATACATATGGTTTGTTACATAGCTCCGCTGTGGATGTAGCCCTGCCCTCCAGTCTTGAGGTATGACTGAGGGTTTGGCTCAGATTTGTTACCTTGCTACTCCTGCTTTGTCTTCTGACACGGTGTGAGAGCTTTGAGTTATTTTTTCTCTTTCTCTTGTTTCTTGACAAGTTATGAAATCCTGTTTGTATTTTGTTTGTTTGTTCTTTCTTTTGAGACAGTCTTACCGCATGTGCCTGGCTTGCTTGTTCACTTGGTGTTTTGTTTTGGTTTGGTTTTTTCTTTTTCTTTTGTTTTTTGGGTTTTGTGGGATTTTTTTTCTTTTTGTTTTTTGTTTGTTTTTTGTTTTTTGTTTGTTTGTTTGTGTTTGGAAGCAGGATCTCACTGTGTATTTCTGACTTGTTCATTAGTTTTGTTTTGTTTTGAGGCAAGGTATCACTGTGTGTCCCTAACTTGTTTGTTTGTTGTGTGTTGTTGGTTGAGGCAGGGTCTCACTGTAGTTGTGAGATCATTATAATTTCCTTTTCCTTCCTTTTTTTCTTTTTTCTTTCTTTCTGTGTAAGGGCAGGCGATCGCAGGGAGTAGAGGGGAGATGGCTCACATGTCACTGATCACTGTGGAGGCCAGAGGACAACTTTCAGAAGTCAGTCTCTTCTTTCAACCCTGTGGGTTCCAGGTACTGTGAAGTTAGATGTTTTAACCCACTGAGCTAACCAGGTATCTATCTTTTTCTATTTGTTTATTTGGTTCTTTTGATACAAGATTTTATTCTTGTTACCAAGGTTGGCTTCATTTGGAAAATTCTCCTGCTTCAGCCTCTCAAGTGCTGGAATGTAAGGAGTGAGTTATGACACCTGTTTGAAGAAATCGTTTTCATCAGCATTGTTCTGTCTTGTGATGTGCAACAGCTCTACGGCTCATAGAGCTCATAATTTTTTTTTTTTTGTTTTTTTGTTTTTCGAGACAGGGTTTCTCTGTGTAGCCCTGGCTGTCCTGGAACTCACTCTGTAGACCAGGCTGGCCTCGAACTCAGAAATCCGTCTGCCTCTGCCTCCCAAGTGCTGGGATTACAGGCATGTGCCACTACTGCCCGGCATATTTTGCCAGTTTTAATGATAAGTCAGATGCTCGTGATGAAAAAATAGTGATTCCAAAATTCAGGGTTTGTTTTGACTTGAGCTAGTGTCTGATGAGTTATGCACTTCAAGAAAAAAACAAAAACAAAAACAAGCCAGGTGGTGGTGGCACACGCCTTTAATCCTAGCACTTGGGAGGCAGAGGCAGGCGGATATCTGAGTTCGAGGCCAGCCTGGTCTACAAAGTGAGTTCCAGGACAGCCAGGGCTACACAGAGAAACCCTGTCTCGGAAAAACCAAGAGAGAGAGAGAGAGAGAGAGAGAGAGAGAGAGAGAGAGAGAATGAAAATGCATTAGCATAAGCATGAGTCCTATGTACATTCCTCCCAGTGCAGAGAGATATGGGGGGGGGGTGCATCCAGAATTCAGACGGTGCTAGTCTTCCTTATGAACATTTGA
This sequence comes from Apodemus agrarius, assembly GCA_964023405.1. NCBI lineage: Eukaryota > Metazoa > Chordata > Mammalia > Rodentia > Muridae > Apodemus > Apodemus agrarius. Next base: position 77,984,720 of record OZ030007.1, on the reverse strand, counting down.
CTAAGCCACTGGCACAGACTGGACAGGGGCTAGCATGTGCTGAGAGCTGAGCATCTATTACACATGAGCATTTTCACTTTCTCATACTGCTCTCATGGCAATCCAGATAGGACAAGTTAGCTGTTGTTGTTGTTGTTTGTTTGTTTTTGGTTTGGTTTGGTTTTTCAAGACAGCGATAGTTCCAAGACAGCCATGTCTATGCAGAGAAACCCTGTTTGGGGTTGGCAGGGCGTGGGGGGGGGGAGGAGGGAGGAGAGGGAAAAAATAAAGAAAAGAAAGTAAGAAAGGAAAAAAGAAAGGTGGTTAAATGCATAAAAGGCTTCCGGACAGGCTGCTACACGCAGATGATTCAGTGGGAATAGATGAGGCTTCTGTTCCTGCTAGGACTAGAGGAATTTCTGTCCTCTTCTCACTTAGCGTTCCTCTTTTCCCTGAAGGATCAAGTTTTGCAGAAGAAAAAAATCACTTCCTTAGTCTCAGGTCAGATGAAGGTCAAGTTCAACAGATGTGTTGTTTAAGAGACAATGTGTTAGCCCGGCATGGTGGCGCACGCCTGTAATCCCAGCACTTGGGAGGCAGAGGCAGGCGGATATCTGAGTTCAAGGCCAGCCTGGTCTACAAAGTGAGTTCCAGGACAGCCAGGACTACACAGAGAAACCCTGTCTCGAAAAACCAAAAGGAAAAAAAGAAAAAAAAAAAAAGAAGAAGAAAGAAAGAAAGAAAGAAAAGAAAAGAAAAGAAAAGAAAAGAAAAGAAAGAAAACTGGTTGCTCTTCCAGAGGGCCCTGGTTCAATTCCCAGCACCCAAATGGCAGCTCAAACTGTCTCTAAATCCAGTTTTAGGGCTCTGATGGTTTCTTCTGCACTCTGCAGGCATTGCATGCTTAGATATGTATGTCTGTATGTGAGTGTGTGCACATGAGTGTAGGTGCCTGCAGAGGCCGAATGTGTTAAATCCCTGAAGCAGGAGTTACAGACTGACTTGATTGCTGAGAATCAAACTTGCGTTCTCTGGAAGAATAGCAAATGCTCTTAAACATTTAGCTGGTCTCTCTGTGGTCCCCTACTCAATTTTTAAAAGACTTATTTTATTTTAAATGATGAGTATTTTTATGTGTGGGTATGTACACAGGTAGGAGGAAGCCATATTTCTTTGGTCCCCGTGGAACTAAAGTTGTTTGCAGTTATGCGCTGCCTGACATATGTGCTGGTCCTGGGCGCAGTGCTGCAAAGAGCGCTTCTGCTCCCAATCGCTGAGCCAAAGCTGACCTGGAACTCATAAAGATCCTTGAACTCAGCAAGTGTTCATTTATTTTTATTTTTGTGTGTGTTTGGTGCTACCGGACACGATTTGGAAGCCAGAGAATGACTTGTGGGAGTTGGATCTCTTTCTACCTTAGGGGTTGGGAGTGGGGCTGGGGCCTCTAATTCAATTAAAAAACCTCAAGCTTCATGGCAATCCCCTTTGAACAGCTGAACCACCTCTTCACTCGCCCAGCAGGGGATTCTTAGAACCCTGAGCTGTGAGATCAGAAGAATCCAGGCTCTGAGCAAACAGTGAAAACCACACTGGTGACCCTGCACGGGGACACGTGTGCTAATCATCTCAGCTCTTGGGAGGCTGTGGCAGCGTCACCCTGAGTCCGGGACAGATTGGCTACACGGTGATCAGAGGCCACTGTGAACTTTTTTTTGTTTGTTTGTTTTTGTTTTTTGAGACAGGCTTTCTCTGTGTAGCCCTGGCTGTCCTGGAACTCACTCTGTAGACCAGGCTGGCCTCGAACTCGAAATCCGCCTGCCTCTGCCTCCTAGAGTGCTGGGATTACAGGCGTGCGCCACCACCGCCTGTGAACTTTTAAGTGTGTGGTCTAAGACGAAAAGAAATAGATAGGCAGTGGCCTGGCTGCAGCTGCTGCTGCGTGCCAGATCAGCCAACACTGGATAGATACCGCACCATTCCTCGGGGTGGCGACCAGCCAGCAAGCTGGTGTCAGATTCACTACACTGGATGCTTCCTCCGTGAAAAGGACAACGTTTTGTTCTTACTGGAGTAGATACTGGATTTGCCTTACCAGATTCTGCCAAAAACACCGTCCGTGGCTCAGGGCAATCCTGCCTCAGCCTCCCAAGTGCTGAGATTACACCCCCATGTTCAGAAATCGAATGAGCCACAGAAATCTAGGAAATATCGTTTTATTTAATTATAAATTAATTTTTAGAAAGGACCACTTTCGTGTCATGCATTCATTCTTTCCTAATTCTACTCCCCCCCCACCCCCGCCCCCTCGCCGAGAAGCTTTGGCTGTCCTTGAACTAACTATGTAGACCAGGCTGGCCTCGAGATTACTCGGCCTCTGCCACCACAGTTTCATCTTCTTTTTAGTGGGGGCTGGATAGGCAAGTCAGGCAAGGAAATTTGTCCCAAAAAGGGAATGAATACCCTTTGGCCCAGTTAGACACTAAAAGAGCCTGAACTATCAGAGTCTGGGGCCAAGGCCAGACAGATATCCCGAGAGATGTAGGAAGAAATACTTGGAGAAAGGATTGGGAACCGGCTTTGCTCGCAGAGGTCCTGGCTCCCACTTTTATCTAAGGCTTTCTGCCTGGCTTGTCCGTGGCGGCGGCGCAGGGGGCCCACCGCCCTCGGGTCTTCCCGCTAGTCCCCTCCCGGTTCTGGCTTCGTCTCAGCTCGCCGCCTGCCCAGCCTTCTCTTGTTTTCAGATTCTAATTGCTCGTAAGGTGCGTCACTCTGGGCTAGGCTCCGCCCACTGAGCGCGGTCATTGGCAGCCTCGTGCGGTACGCGGAGGCGGCGGGGGGGAGGGGAGAGGGGTGGGGAGGGGGTGGGAATTCCCGACGCGAGACCGGAACCGAGCGACAGCTATGGAGTGAGACCCTCGGGAGGTGAGTGAGGCCTCGCTGGTCGCAGGGTCAAAGGCAGCTTCCGAGGCCTCCCAGGCTGGGAGCTGGGGTCTCCGCTTTTACATTCTTCTGCTTTCTGCGACGCTGGCGGCCTCCGACCTGCTCTCCGAGACTTCCAGACGCCGCCCAGTGCGGTCCAAGCTCGTCCCAAGCCCCTCTTCTTTGGCTATATGCTGAGACTACCTGTTATTTCCGGGAAATGGCCCTGGGGAGTGGGTAGTTAAGAGAGTCATCCAGCACCGAAGTTCGCCCCGTTTCAGATCATCGATGAAGCCATCACGGACTTCTCTTTGGCTCTAACCTCCCTTTGCTACATGCACTTAGTAGCCCGAGAGAGTGGTCTGCCTTCCTTAGGGAACCCCAGCCCTAGTTCCAGGTCCTATCTGGAGTCTGTCCCGAATATTCTGCGTGCTCCAGGTGAAAGAGTAATGTGATATCTATATTGGCCTTCCCGTGCCTCAGTTTCCTCCTTGATGGCTCGCTGAACTTGGGGAGAAATTCGAAGGAGGAAATGGCAATCCTGGTGTTGGAGTGGATGAGTCACTTCGGCTGGGGAAGGCCAGAAAGTGGCTGGGCTGAGGGAAGGACGGTCTGCTGACCCGCCTTCCCTTTTCCTTGACCCCTTCTTCCCTGTGCGACCATTCCCGCCCACGCTAGTCTTCCCTGTGTAGGTCGAAGAGTCACCGAGTTATCACAACCACCATGGGGCCCTGGGGGGAGCCCGAGCTCCTGGTGTGGCGCCCAGAAACAATCGCATCGGAGCCCTCGGTGCCAGTGGGACTGGAGGTGAAGCTGGGGGCCCTGGTGCTGCTGCTGCTGCTGACACTCATTTGTAGCCTGGTACCTGTCTGTGTGCTTCGGAGGTCAGGTGCTAACAGTGAAGCTTCAGGTGAGTGTCTTCGGCTCCGGAGGCTGGGCAGGAGACTACGAGCTGAAGGCGGGAGTGGCCTCTGCTTGGGTGGGAGAAGAGGGACTTGGAGGGCTTTCATTTGGCTGTAACCCCTTTTGTACTTCACTCTTGTTTAGCCTCGGGCCAGAAAGCCCTAAGCCTAGTAAGCTGCTTCGCAGGAGGAGTCTTTCTGGCTACCTGTCTTCTGGACCTGCTGCCTGACTACCTGGCTGCCATAGATGAGGCCTTGGAGGCCCTGCATGTGACGGTAAGCACCGCCCGCAGCATGTGACCAAGAGTGGCTTGTGGAATAGCTAACAGAGAACGTAGCTATAACCCGGGCTTTGGCGGCACACCACCAAAGTTGGAAGTCAGCGAGTTCCAGGACAGCCAGGGCTACACAGAGAAACCCTGTCTGGAAAAACCAACAAGAAAAAGACAAATATGGTTGGTTATACAGATCTCCTCATGGCTGTGGAAGGCCTTATGTGTGAGCCCGTGAACTATGGATTTCAGCAACAGGATATTCTTTCTGTGCATTCTTTCCCGGATACTGGCTGCTGTGTGACCTCTCTGTACCCCTTGAGATAGTGTGAGGCGCCTTCTCCGGTGTGTGAACTACTTGGTTGCAGTTCCCAGGAAGTTAACAACGTTCCAAGAATCACATTTCATACATGTAGCCATTTGTCCCTCGTTCCTTCTCTGTCTCCTTCCTCCTCTATTTCTGCTTTTCCTTTTTGAGACAGGTTCTCAGTGTGTGGGCCTGGCGCTTGTTTTGTAGACCCGCCTCAGATTTACAGTGATCTTCTTGCCTCTGGAATCACAGATCTGTGCTACCTCACACAGCAGCATCCCCTTTCTTTCCTTATTTTTTTATTTGCACATATTATACACAGCAATGGGCTTTATTATTGCATTTTCATGTACACATAGAGCATTCTAACTACATTTAGTCCTATTGTGACTTCTTGACCTCTTGTTCTCCTCCCACTGATCACTTCTTCTGAGCTCTCTTTTGAGAGACAGAATGTGTGTGTGTGAGGTACACACACACACACACACACACACACACACATATTCCGTGATTTTAATTAGGGTCATTTACACGAACACGAGTGAGGGCCCTTTTTTCCGGCAGGGTCTAGCTATGTTCTCAAGCTCCTGGTTCTCCCTCTTCAATATCATGGGTTACAGGTATTCACCAGCGTACTGGGGACAGATCACTGCAGAACCGGGAGGGGAGGAAGATTCCCAGGTGCCGGATGTTCTCAAAGTGGGGTAATGGGCCCAAGGCAAGGAAATCTGGGGTTTTTTGTTGTTGTTGTTGTTATTGTTTTGATTTTTGAGACAGGGTTTCTCTGTATAGCCCTGGCTGTCCTGGAACTCACTCTGTAGACCAGGCTGGCCTCGAACTCAGAAGTCCGCCTGCCTCTGCCTCCCAAGTGCTGGGATTACAGGCGTGCGCCACCACGCCCGGCTGAAATCTGTTTTAAAGTTGGTTGAACTGCAGTCCCAGCACTTGCAAAGCTGAGACAGGATGATCACGGGGAGTTTAAGGTTGGCTTGGACTATGTAGTATTTTTTTCTTCACTGGTCTGGGCTTCACAGTGAGACCGTCTCAACCCCCTGCCTGCCTCCCAAACAGAAACATTCCAAAAAACTCAGTATAGGAAAACCTGAGACAGCAAAGTCATCTGTTTTCCCCTCTGCCTGAGGAAGTAGTAGTGGCTACTGACCTCGGTGCACCTGTGACTGAGCGACCTTTGTCTCCACATGACTGTGAATGTCCCTGTGACATGTGGCTTTGTATGTGAACATTTGGGAAGGCGGGCTCAGATGTGATCCTTTGTATGCTGACATGTGACACTGTCTGCATCCATGATTCAGCCAGAGCAAGTTTTGACTCTTAGTGAAGCACTGACTGGGTAATGTGTGGAGATATTCTTGGGGGGTCACAGCTTAGTGTTGGGGGGTCACAGCTTAGTGTTGGGGGGTCACAGCTTAGTGTTTGCGACTGACATCGATGGGTAGAAGCCAGAGACTGTGCTTTACTTACAGTGTGTATCACAGCCAAGACAGAGATATTTATCCCAAGTGCTTGTTCTGTGGTTGTGTCACCAACGGACGTCATCACTGTGTGACCATAGGGAGCCTGTCTCTGTGGGACTTCAAATGCGTCTAACAGGGCCTCTGCCAGGCTTTGCATCTGATTTCTTCCCCTTGTCTTGTTTCCTGAACTCTCATTGCCACCTCTGTTCACAGCTTCAGTTCCCCTTGCAAGAGTTCATCCTGGCCATGGGTTTCTTCCTGGTCCTGGTGATGGAGCAGATCACACTGGCTTACAAGGAGCAGTCCAGTCCACCCCATCCGGAAGAGACGCGGGCTCTACTGGGCACAGTGAATGGTGGGCCTCAACACTGGCATGACGGACCAGGGATCCCCCAGGCCGGCGGAACACCAGCAGCTCCCTCGGCCCTGCGTGCCTGTGTGCTGGTCTTCTCCTTAGCCTTGCACTCAGTGTTTGAGGGCCTGGCTGTAGGGTTGCAGCGAGACAGGGCTCGGGCAATGAAGCTGTGCCTAGCTTTGCTGCTCCACAAGGGTATCCTGGCAGTCAGCCTGTCCCTGCGGCTGCTGCAGAGCCACCTCCGGGTACAGGTGGTGGCTGGCTGTGGGATCCTCTTCTCGTGTATGACACCTCTGGGCATCGGGCTGGGTGCGGCTCTGGCAGAGTCAGCTGGGCCTCTGCACCAGCTGGCCCAGTCTGTTCTGGAAGGCATGGCAGCCGGCACCTTTCTTTATATCACCTTCCTGGAGATCCTCCCCCAGGAGCTGGCCACTTCTGAGCAGAGGATCCTCAAGGTCATTCTGCTCCTAGCAGGCTTCGCTCTACTCACTGGCCTGCTCTTTGTCCAAATCTAAGGTGCTTCGAGAGAGAAGGCAGGGTGAGGGTTGCCTGTCAGGTGCCCCGTCCTCCCTACTTACCCTTCTCGGATTTTGTGGGAAATAGAAAGGAATGGAGGAAGGAAGTAGAGAGGACCGAAGAGTTCTCGGAGAGCTAGGGATGCGACGTTTGGACGATGAATAATGAGATGGAGGTGGGCAGAGCAGAGGCTAGCCCCAGACCCAAAGAATAGGAGATAGCCAAGTTACTACAGACATGATCAGGGGCATTAGGAGGAGGCAGACCGCCAGTCGGAGGCCAAGCACTGCATCTGAGAGGCAAGCCGGCAGAAGAACAGTCAGGCACCCCGCTGCTCTGGGATAGAGACGCAGAGGCTCTGAGTCAAAGCCGTATCCTGCCGGTTCTAGCCCGTTTCGCCACTCTGCTGATTCAAGGGGTTCCTCCTCCTCTCTTGCCTCCTGCTCTTACATTTCTCTCGTCTTCCACCAAGGGACTAGTGCCAAATGGTCTCTCTCTGCCAGTTTTTGTAATTTATCTGGCCTCTCCTGTTCTCACTCTTTTGCGTTTCTCCGTGTAGCCTTGGCTGTCCTGGAACTTACTCTGCAGATCAGACTGGGCTTGAGTTTACAGATTCACCTGCCTCCGTCTCCCTAATGCTGGGATTAAAGGGGTGCACTGCCACCACTGCCCAGCTCACTAGTTTATTTTTAAAGTGCCAAATACCCACCCACCCACTCCCCCTTTAGGATTTTTGTTTGCTTTTTTTTTTTTTTTTTTTTTCCCAACAGGGTTTCTCTGTATAGCCCTGGCTGTCCCAGCCTCAAGCTCAGAGCTCTGCCTGCCTCTGCCTCCCGAGCACTGGGATTAAAGGTGTGCAGCACCATGCACTGCTCACCTGCCCCCTTTCTGAAAGCACAGTGATGAGGCGCTGGGTCCTGTCCAGCACCTCAGTGTAGGGGATCTATTTGCTCTTTATTTAGGCCCCACAATTTGGGGTGGGGCAGAAATGTTTGCTGAACTGGTCTGGAGTGAGAGAAAAGTAAGTACTGACACCAGCCACTACAGAAAGTGGACTTGGTGGTCCATACCTAGATAATAACAATAACCTGCCAAAACTTTATATCTGAGGAGTCCAGGGTGGGGGGAGACAGACCCCGCCCAGGATTATTTTTGGGGAGGGAGGGCTGTGCATAGGGCTGTACTCTGTAGAATCTATTTTACTAACTGACCTGTTTTGGGATATGTTACCCAAATAAAAGATGTTTCTATACACATCTATGGTATCTGATTACGTGTGTCTGTGTGTGTGTGTGTCTGTCCGTCTCTGTGTATGTGTGTTGTGGCCAGTCGGAGAGGATATGAATCTCTTTGATGCATGCAGTTGATTTAAGATCCTTGTTTTCACTCGCCCCACTTCTCACCTTTCCTGAGGATGACCAAATTTCTCTTTTGTCTCTTCCTTCTTCCCTTTCTGTCTCCACCCCTTCCCTTCCTCATTTTCTTCGTCTTCCTTGGTAAATCCCTCTCCCCTTCCCGTTTGTAGGCTCAGGACTGTTGTAGAACTACCTTTCCCGGCTTGCTGTGCGCTGAGAGTAGGTGAGGGGTGGTGTGCTTGCCGGCCTCCCGGGGTCACACGACTGCTGGGAAGTGATGTCCGCTTCCTGCCCTCGCTGCGTGGCTGAGGACGTAGAGGAAGCCCGTAAACAAACTACAAGTCCCAGCAGGCGGTGCGTCCGAAGTCAGGACTAGGCTGGGGCCGAGCCGCCGGGCTCGCGGAGGCGGCGGCGGCTGCTAAGGCTGAAGGAGCCGGGCCGGGCCCGCGGCGGAGGCCGTGGCTGGAACTGGGAAGGTGGCGGGGAGGGAAGCGGGGGTAAGATGGCGACATCAGGGGCGAACGGGCCGGGTTCCGCCACGGCCACGGCGTCCAATCCACGCAAGTTTAGTGAGAAGATCGCGCTGCAGAAGCAGCGTCAGGCCGAGGAGACGGCGGCCTTTGAGGAGGTGATGATGGACATCGGCTCCACACGGGTAAGGGGTCATGCGTGGGAGCCCGATCACTGAGGAGCGGTCGCGGGGTGGAGAGGCGGGGCGGGGGCGGGAGCCGCAGGGCAGGAGGCGGAACACTGCTGGGGCAGCGGGCGCCGCCGTCTGGGTGGTGTGGGGTGAGGGCCCAGGGTCAGGTAGACGAATTTTGCCGGGAAGAGGTGAACACACTGGAGAGGTTGGAGGAGTAGTAAAGACTGGGTTGGGGTTATTTACGTATAAAGCAGGGGTCGCAGGAGGAGATGGGCCGCCGAAGACCATCGCCCCGGAATTGGCCCTTGTCTATCCCTGGCCGAGTCCTTTCAGGTACTCCACTGAAGCATCCTCAATCTTGGATTATGTGTTGGGAGCATAGTTTGCTTGTCCCTAATCTGACCCTTTCTGAGTTTGTGATCACCAAACTAGTGCCTGTGATCTTATGGAACCCCAGGTTCCAGGGGGAAAGGGCCCCTCGAGTGGTTTGATCGGGCTGTGCTGGTTATATTGGGACAGGAAGTCCCCTCCTGTGTCCCGTCCCTTTGCTTCCTTTTTCAAATATTTCGTGTGGTTTCCTGACTTGAGTCAAGGTGAAGACCATTGCTCACAGTATGGGTCTTGGTTTATGGCTCTGGGCGCCTGGGAGGAAAGGTAGAGCTTTGAATCGCCAAAGTGGGTTAAAGGATCACTATCCTTTGACTGAGGATGTGCCGAAGTTTCTAGGGAGGTGGTGCTACCTGTGGGTCACTGTCTGGAATGCTTTCTAGAGTCCTCTATGTGTGGGAAATATTCACTCCTAGGAAGTTCCCCAAAGACTTTTCAGGCCTCTGACAAGTTGTTTTTGGGGTCACCCCTGCCCCCTGCCTCGGTTTCTTGCTTCTCAGGGCAGGTTGTGAGGGAATTGGGGTGAACACTCAAGAGTTTGCAGGTAAGCAGCCCCAACTTAGGGACACAATTATTTTGAAAACAGCAAGTGAGGGATTTTGCAGTATCTTTCATGATAAGGAGCTGGAAGGATTCTAAGGGGAGACTATGGAGCATAAATACCATATTTCAAGGCTCTTTAGTTCTGTAGATGGCTGACTGATTTTATTGATGTGTGTATCTCTCTCTCCTCTTTGAGTCCTGTGTGTGTTTCCCCTTTGATTTTTTTTTTTTTTGGTTTTTCAAGACAGGGTTTCTCTGTGTAGCCTTGGCTGTCCTGGAACTCACTCTGTAGACCAGGCTGGCCTCGAACTCAGAAATCCGCCTGCCTCTGCCTCCCAAGTGCTGGAATTACAGGCATGCGCCACCACGCCCGGCTCTCCCCTTTGATTTTTTAAAGACTACATGCCCTAGTTTGTGAGATAAATAGAGACACAAATCTGGGGTGTGTGTGTATGTTTGTATAACCTACTCTTAACCACCCCACCATGAGGATTATGAACTATTGACTGCTCCCTTTAAGAGCTTTTGATTATGGTGGGGGTAAAGTCAAGTAGATGGGAGAGAGGTTTATTTCCGGTGGAGAGCTTGAGGCTCTCTTCACTCTGGACCAGAGCTAGTGTGTGCAACTGAGGAACGAAAAGTGGGGGCTTCTATCTTGGTGGTGCTTTGGTAGCACTTTTCTACCTGCTCTTCTTTTGCTGATTAATTTCTCTGCTGCATGGCAAAATATAGTGACCACACATGGCCAGAGCCTAAAGATGCAAGGATCTTGAGCCTGGAGTGAAAGGCTTGCGTTGCCACCTGGCTAACTAGGAGGCAGCGACAGCCATGGTGGCGTAGACCACTGGGGACTTGGAGTCTATTCATTAAGCCCAGAGGTCATCATCCCCCACTGGCATCAGGAATAGAAGACTAGTTCTGATCATTTCTGAGCTTTCAGAATTCACCCTTCCTTTCCATGCCTTTATCCCATCTCTGTTTATTTGTCTGCGAGCAGTGTCTGAGCCTTGGAAGTAGCTACTTATCTCTCATTCAGAGGCACATGCGATATGGAGAGAGACTAAAACTATGGCCAACTGAGGGTTCTTTTGTCTCCCTTCCTTAGCAGACATCTCTATGGACTGGCAGGAGATGGCCCTGCCCACGTTGGAATAGGCTACTGTCCCTCTCCCTCCTCTACCCATTTAGTCATCTTAGCATCCAGTAGAACCGTCGTCATCACTGTTTGGGTTTTATAGTTTGGGGTGTGTGGACTCTGTGCAGCCTTGTTCTCAAGCTGGGAAAGAAGCAGATCCCAGAAACGTACAGTCTTCAGAGTGTGAAGGAAAGAAACTGCGATAATGGGTCTTTGTCATAGACTCCTGTCTTCTCGTCTTCTAATTAATCTTGAACACATCTGGAAATGAAGGCAGAAAGTGCCTAATGGGCCACCATCTATGACTTGCCTCCGTGGGGACACCAGGAGGCAGGCCTTGGCCAGCAGGGTTTTTCAGGCAGTAGGAGCTCATCAAGTAGGAAGCTGTGGAAGGGCTGGGGTGGGTTGTTTGTACCTGGTCTTGCTTTTCCCATCACTGCCTTTGTACCGGCAGATGTGTTAGATGGTGATAGTGTATTCTGGTGGCAGAGATGGCCAGAGGGAACAGTACTCACAACCTTCCTTTTCTCTCTTTTATCTCAGTTACAGGCCCAAAAACTGCGACTGGCTTATACAAGGAGCTCCCATTATGGTGGTTCTCTGCCCAATGTTAACCAGATCGGCTGTGGCCTGGCTGAGTTCCAGGTGAGTGGACACCAGCCAAGGAGCGCAGGCTCTCGGGCCGCTTCCCCTGCTGATTCACCTGTCCTCTTGGCAGAGCCCCCTTCATTCACCTTTGGATTCATCTCGGAGCACTCGGCACCATGGGTTGGTGGAGCGGGTACAACGAGACCCCCGCAGAATGGTGTCCCCACTCCGCCGGTACCCCCGCCACATATCCTTTAAAAGTGACTTAAGGGCAAAGGAATGACAGGAAGGGGCTCGTTAGAGGCTCATGGAGGGAAGGCGCTTTCTCCTTTATATGCTCGTGTGCCTCTTTCTCCAGTTCTTTTACCTCGACTTGAGTGACCACAGCCTATGTGTCAGCACAGACTCTTGTGATGGACAGCTGGTGTTTGTGTGGCTGTGTCCTCCTCAGTGCTGGTCCTGGCTGCCCTCACTCCTGCTCACTTGGTTGTCACGCAGGGCTCCCTGTCACCTGGAAAGGAGGCTCCTCATTCTCATTCTTTTGTGAACTTTCACTCCTAGAGACTGCCGCATGTGTCTCCTTAACCCACTCAGCACTCGCCTAGGCTGCCCACTCTGCTCTGCTTGGCCTAGATATTTACTTATTTATTTACTTATTTATTTCGCTCTGCATGTCTCTCTATGTAGTCCTGGTTGTCCTGGAGCTTGTCCAGGCTGGCCTGTGTAGACTAGGTAGATATCCTCCTGCCTCTGCTTCCTGGGTGCTAAGATTAAAGGGGTGTGTCAGGCCTGCTTTTCTTTTTTGTTTGTTTGGTTTTATTTTGAGATGGTTTAATTCTGCAGTCTGGAATTTTCTGAAACTTGACAGATAAATCAGGTAGGGTTCAAACTTGTGGTGATCTTCTTGGCACAGCCCCCTAAGTACTGGGATTACAAGTGTAGACCAGCACGCATGTCTGTTTTTATTCCATTTTGTTGTTTGCTTATTTTTGTGGTTCAGGGCCTAACAAATTAGGTGACCTTCATTGAGATCTAACCCTGGTTTCCCTTGTTTCTTCTTTCCTTCTGTTCTTGAGTTTGTATGGTGTGTGTGTGTGGAGAGACAGCATCTCACTATGTTGGGATTACAGCAGTGAGTCACTCTATGTGCCTTACTTGTATTGCCACATGCTGCCTCCCTTATTCTCTCTCCTGTTTTCCTTAACTGTAGCTTTTACATTGACAGTTCTCCCTATAGCCCTGCCTACTTATCTCCTCCCCCAGAGTCTGGCTGGCGAAGGTGAGTCCAGAGCAGGTAGAACTTCTCACCCGTTCAGTCTGATATAATCTAGAGGAGCTGAGGTGGGCTAGATCCTAGGCTAAGGTATCAAAAGTACCTCCTCTTGTAAGGGCCAAGCTGGGAGGGTGGGGCAGCAGGGCAGGTGGTCAGAGTCCAGTCTTGGCCATGTTGACATGAGTGACCAATCCTCCTAATCCAGCTAGCAGAACCAATGGAATTGTAGCCAAGCTGGGGTGTGTGTAAGGGGGGAGGGGAGAGTGGCAGGGCGGCAGGGGAAAATGGCTCCTCTTTCATGGTAGTGGATGCCAGGTGTAATGCTGTGACCCCGTCAGGTCTCCGAGCCCCTCCTTTCTCCGTCTCAGCTCTCATATTTGTGTCCAGAAAACCTGCTTGCCTTCAGCATTTCCACCCAGCTGGTCTTGGCAGAGAGGAGTCTCTGTATCCAGATCTCTTAGATAGAGCAGGGGTGGGAGGCTCAGGATCAAGGGCATCAGAAGACCAGAGAGCGGCATGACACTGCGTACCAAGGCCTCTGTGTCCACCCTGGCCGCCATGCGTTTCCCCACCCCCTTGCCAGCGCCTTCTTCCTCCTCATAACTTTTCTATCCTAGGATGGTGCCCTGGGGCAGCCTCCCAGCTGAGAAGGGGCAGTTGTTTAGACTGCCATCTGCACTTAACAGGTGATGGTCCTTGGTCCACTCTCTTCCCTGTGCTCTCTGGGGGCCCTGCTCTACCTCATCCCCTTTTCTAGACCAGTTTGAATATCCCACTGCTGGCCAGTGTTTTGGTCCCTGGAAGACTAGTACTGCTACTCATTTCTGCTCCTCCAACAGGACAAGCTCTGACTCTGCTCTTCACACAAGTGTGATGAACCCTAACCCCCAAGACACTTACCCAGGCCCCACGCCTCCCAGTGTCCTGCCCAGCCGCCGAGGAGGTAGGTGGTCCCAGGGAGTCCCTGGCGCTTTCTGCTGAGGCAGACAAGCGAGTAGGCTCTGCAACCCCCCGTCGCATCCCATGCAGGTTTTCTGGATGGCGAGATGGATACTAAAGGTATGTGCTCCTCGCCGGCTGTGAGTAAGCAAGCGCCGCGTCTGGGACTTTGTATGGGGCAGGGAACAGTCTCCCCTCCTGGCTGCCTTTGCTTCTCGTCCTGCCTTCCTGGATCCTTCTCCAGCTTTCCCCTCACCAGTCTTTCTCTTTTAAGTCCCTGCTATTGAGGAGAACTTGGTAGATGACAAGCATTTGCTGAAACCTTGGGATGCTAAGAAGGTAGGTAAGAGCCACCGGGGTCTTCCACTGTCCCTCCGCGCTCGTCTTCCCCTGGGACAGCCCTTCCAGGGTTCCCATGGAGATCTAACCCTATTCCTTCTCTTCTCAGCTGTCCTCCTCTTCCTCTCGACCTCGATCCTGTGAAGTCCCTGGAATCAAGTAAGTAGCCCTGCACAGCCGCATAGCCGGCGTGAGATGGAGGGAGGGAGGGAGGGAGGGAAGGAGACACGAAAGACCGGCCTCTGCTCCTCTGACCACTTCCTCTTTACCTGTCTGTCTTCTTCCGCCTCCCTAGCATCTTCCCGTCTCCTGACCAGCCTGCTAATGTGCCTGTCCTCCCACCTGCCATGAGCACAGGGGGCTCCCTGCCTGACCTCACCAACCTGCACTTCCCCCCTCCACTGCCCACACCCCTGGACCCTGAGGAGGCCGGCTACCCCAGCCTGAGCGGGGGCAACAGTACCACCAATTTGACCCACACTATGACCCATTTGGGCATCAGTGGAGGGCTGGGCTTGGGCCCCAGCTATGATGTACCAGGTGAGTGGCTACCTTGTCCTAGTCATGTGACCACAAGGTGTTGCGTGGCTAGAAGGGTTCAGGGGACAGAGTCTGGAATCCTGTGACTGCCCACCTATCCAGCACCTCATATCTCATTGTAATTCTCACCAAGCAAGAATGGGTAGGTGTGACTTTTCCTAGCAAAAAGATGGACAATAACCCCCAAATGGGTAGTGCTGATCTCATGGTCAGGGACAGAGTAGGGAGGACCTTGTGTCACCATAGTCTTGTCATTGCTGCCCATTGTGGTCGGAAGGGGCTGAGCTCCCATCAGTAATGTTGGCATCTCTGGTTTTTGTCTGTGTCTACAGGACTTCACTCACCTCTTAGCCACCCATCCCTGCAGTCCTCCCTAAGCAATCCCAACCTCCAGGCTTCCCTAAGCAGTCCTCAGCCCCAGCTCCAGGGCTCCCATAGTCACCCGTCACTGCCCGCCTCCTCCTTGGCCCACCCTGCACTGCCCACCACCTCCCTGGGCCACCCGTCACTTAGTGCCCCAGCCCTCTCCTCCTCCTCCTCCTCTTCGTCCACTTCATCTCCTGTCCTGAGCGCCCCGCCTTACCCAGCTTCTACTCCTGGGGCCTCTCCCCGCCACCGTCGTGTGCCCCTCAGCCCCCTGAGCTTGCCCGTGGGCCCAGCCGACGCCAGAAGGTCCCAACAGCAGCTGCCCAAACAGTTTTCGCCAACAATGTCACCCACCTTGTCTTCCATCACTCAGGTATGCGTGGCCACCTTCCCTACATGTCTCCCTTCTCCTTCCTGTGCCTGCCCCGTCCCATCCATCCCCTTCCATTCCTCTGTCCTGCCCCAGCCCATCTCGTATCTGTTTTTCCCTTCTCTGCTTAAGAGTATGAGCTCTGCCATTAAACCTTTTGGTTTTACATCATAGTTCTACCTCATGATACTTGGCTTTGTTCACAAACTATTGTCTGTCTCTGAGCCTCAGCAGTCTGCTGTAGAAAACAAGGATGGTTTTGTAAGCATCGGATACAGTGACATACACTAAGTACTTAGCTTCGTGCATAGCACAGGCCCCAGTGTGGCTTATCCATTGGCCTTTCTTTGTTCTTATCCTTCCTTTGCCAGTTCACCTCATCCCCCATCACTTCTGTTCTATCTCATCCCTCTCCTAGTTCCCCTTCTTTACTAGAGCTCATAAGAGCCCGAGTCTCAGACCACAGAGCCCAGTCCTTTGACTCTGTATAAATGAAAAACCTGGAGCCTGAGCTGAAAGTAATTTCGCACCATTTATGCAGATGGTGGGGACGGTGTCTCGGGTAGTTCATCTGGCCTTGGACTCAGTGTAGAGCTGAGGCTGACCTGGAACATCTGACCCTTGCTGCCTCTGCCTCCTCGAGCTTGGGGTGAAGGCGTGAGCTACCATGCCCAGCTTTCTTTTTTCTTTTCAGACTTGCCTCTGTGCTAGTTTTCCAATCTTTCTCCTGTTCTTCATCCTGTCCCTTTCCTGTTCTTTGCCATCCTCTGCCTCCTCCATCGCTGTCTCCTGAGTGTGTGTTCTGTGTTTCA
This sequence comes from Apodemus agrarius, assembly GCA_964023405.1. Lineage (NCBI taxonomy): Eukaryota > Metazoa > Chordata > Mammalia > Rodentia > Muridae > Apodemus > Apodemus agrarius. Next base: position 77,968,702 of record OZ030007.1, on the reverse strand, counting down.
TCTGTACCCTCTGCTGTAGGGAAGACGTGCCAGTGAGGGTGGTTTGCCCTCCACATCTCTATTCTTCTCTCCTTCCCTCTGGCCTGGGAAGCCCCATCAGAGCTTCAGAGCAGCAGTGACCACCCACCGTGGCATTAACAGACAGTCCTTGTGAGCTGCCACAAGTGACCAGTTACTGAGGGTCCGGAACCAGGGTTTAGGAGCAGTCACTTATGGAATGGATGAGTGGTGGCACACGCCTTTAATCCCAGCACTTGGGAGGCAGAGGCAGGTGGATTTCTGAGTTCGAGGCCAGCCTGGTCTACAGAGTGAGTTCTAGGACAGCCAGAGCTACACAGAGAAACCCTGTCTCAAAACACAAAACAAAAAAAAGAAAAAAAGAAAAAGGAAAGAAAAAAGAGTTAACCTTTTGTTGGCCTCACTGAACACCTACATTTTGATAGGCATTTTGTGTAATTTCCACTAGTCCCTGAGATGTGCGTGGGAGCCTAGGGCGTCGGTTCTGGGGGAGAGTGGGGAGACCAGCAGAGGCCATGTCCTCGCCTCCTGAGTGCTGAGGTCACAGGTGTGCCCCAGGCCACCTGGCTTGGAGCTTTGTTCTCTTTGTATTGAGGACAGGTGCAGCTTACAAGGTGGGGCACTCTGCGTTCTTTTGGGGATCACACTAAAGAGTAAATTTTCTCCCTTTTCAGGGCGTCCCCTTGGATACCAGTAAACTGCCTACTGACCAGCGATTGCCCCCATACCCATATAGCCCTCCAAGTCTAGTTCTACCCACTCATCCACCCCCCCCAAAATCTCTGCAGCAGTTGCCCTCTCAGGCCTGCTTGGTGCAGCCCTCAGGGGGGCAGCCTCCAGGCAGGCCGCCACAGTACGGGGCCCTGTACCCTCCCGGGCCCAGTGGGCATGGGCAGCGGTCTCACCACCGCCCACTGAATGACTTCAGCTTGGGGAATGTGAGTATGCAGACACAGCTCTGACATGGGAGGGGCTGGGGCGGGCCGGGTCCCTCAGGGGTCACGGGTACACTGAATTGGAAGATATGGGTGGGACCTCTTTTTCCCCCAGGTAACAAACATAGCACTGCCAGCTTGGGGCTCCTGTCTTCCTGTGTTTGACCCCTACTCCTGCCCCTCTGTTTCTGCTCAGCTTGCTCTTTGATGACTCCCGCCTTGACCCGTTCTCTTCCTGGCATGCACATGCTCTGGCCCAGCAGGTACGGCGCCCATACTTACTTCGGGCCCCGTGCTCGCTTCTGTCGGCTCTGCTTGCTCTCACCTCCCTCTGTCTTTGCCTCTCTTCCTGGGGTGGATGGGGCTCGCTAGGCAAAGGGGACATAGCAGCAGAGCTAGGCAGGACACCCTGTTCTGAAGCCCACTTCCTTAAGGTCTGTCTGTGTGTCCCTAGCTGGAGCAATTCAACATGGAGAGCCCATCAACCAGCCTGGTGCTGGATCCCCCTGCCTTTTCTGAAGGTCCTGGATTTTTAGGGAGTGAGGGATCAATGAGTGGCCCCCAGGACCCTCATGTCCTCAACCACCAGAACTTGACCCACTGTTCCCACCATGGCTCAGGACCTAATATCATACTCACAGGTAAGGGAATGTGGGTGCTGGTGGAGACTGGCAGGAGGACCTGACAGCTTCACTGATGTCGTGGGGGCTTGGGGGTTTGGAGGCGTGTGGCCTGCGATCCTCACCCACCTCTCGTACACAGGAGACTCTTCCCCAGGTTTCTCTAAGGAGATTGCAGCCGCCCTGGCTGGAGTGCCCGGCTTTGAGGTGTCAGCATCTGGGTTGGAGCTGGGACTGGGGCTGGAAGATGAGTTGCGCATGGAGCCACTGGGCCTGGAAGGACTAACCATGCTGAGCGACCCTTGTGCCCTGCTGCCTGACCCTGCTGTGGAGGACTCCTTCCGTAGTGACCGGCTACAGTGAGGGGGCCTTATTACCGTCCTTCTTCATGGCCCTGTCCCATCACTGTCTCTTCATCCTTTCCCCCTGGCCAGCAGAGACTGCTCTGCCCCCAGATCCTTTTTCTAATATGAATGAAGGATCCTAAAACTGAGGAAAGGGAAGGGGCTTGGCCAGGTGGCCCCCGAATGTTGTACATCTGGTGGGCTTGGGGGAGTTGAAGGCCTTGAGGGCCTAAAAGCACTTGTAACTTTGAAAATCGTCTGTCTGGAGGTCAGAGCCTGTTGGAAAGCAAGGTGGAGAGGGGAATCGTGGAGAGAGGGCTTGTCCAGAAAGGGAGGGGCGTTACCGGCCCCTCCCTATTTCTCTTCTTGCAATGGAAGAGAGAGCCAGAGTGGATATTATTTTTTATTAAATATATTATATGTTAATAAAAAATCTATTAAACCTTTTGTGTGCTTGGCTGTTTGGTATGTGGCTGGGGATCTGAGGAGGCTTGGTGCCATGGGTCCTTTGGTGTCGCATGGGTTTGGTTTTTTTGGAGGCAGGATTTCTCTTACATAGGCCAGGCTACCTAGAAGTCACATGACCTCGAGCGCCTTGGTTTCCTTAGTGCTAGGACTATAGGTATGTGTTAATCCTTTCGGAACTTACGTGCTTGTGCAGGAGCACCGTCCTCGAATTTAGGCCCCAAACTGGACATATCTTAGAACCAATATAGACTTCACCGAGGGCAGCAGGAAGTCACCTTATGTGGCCTCATGTTTGTCTAAGGCTCTACTGCAGCATCAGGGGATGGGGCACCCTGACTGGCCAGACAAGTTACTCTTCTGAAGCCTGGGGGTAAGGAGATGGCTGCTGTCCCAGGTCACTGTTTCTTTTAGAAAAACCTCACCTCCTGGAGGTAGCTATTCCCGGTGTCGAGATGCTTCTAGAGAGAAGCAAGCAGGCTTCCTTGCAGGGACTATGCAGTTTCATGTTCAGAGGATTGTATGTCGGTCGATTCACCCGTTTCACTGCTCCTTGGGAGACAGAGGTTTGTAAGACTTCACCAAGCACTGTGACAGGAGTGCTGCTCCTCCACTATTCGGCTTCATGCCTTTCTTCCTCTTTTTCAATGTTCTTGTCATTTCTTGAAAGAAGAACTGAGAATTTCTGGCTCTGGCCAGTGGGTTCTAAACGTGGAAGTGGGGAGTCACCTGGGTTTCCCAGGTCTAGATCTTCAGGGCCTTCGCTGTGGCACAGTGACCACATCTGACGGGTAGGGCAGGACAGAAGGGAGCACCGGCGGCGGCTCTGACTTGGGGCCATCTGGGGTCAGTGTCTTGCTTTTTTCGCCGGGTGGTGGGAATCCGCTTGGTTGCAGGGGGCCCTCCCAGCCACCAGGGGTCGCACTGCAGGCGGCAGGGTGTTGGGCCGGCGCTAGCTAGGGTCACGGCCGCAGGCCCGGGGGAGTGGGGGGGGCAGAATAGCGGAGGCGCCCGCGGTTCCTGGAGGTGGGGGGGGCGGGTATGAGTGGAGAAAGCAGGGCGCGCTGAAGAGCTTGGGGTCCCCAGCGCCGTGGGAGCCGGGAGGACCGCGCGGCTGGAACTAGCGGTGTGGCAGCAGTCCCCGCGTGGCGCAGCGCGCGGGGACGCTGGGACCGCCCAGATCTTCTTCCACTGTGCCCGGCGCCCTCGGCCGCTGCTTCTTCCTTCAGTTCGGGCGCGAGCGGCTCCTAAGCCGAGTGCGCCATGTCCGGGGCTGGATAGCAGCCCGGCCGCCCGCCGGCCCGCCAGCCCGCCCTCAGAGCCACCCGCCAGCGGGCCGGCTGGGGAGTCCCAGGGCAGGCAGGTAGGGGCCGGACCGGGCGGGGCGGCGGGCGGGTTAGGGCGGGCGGAGGGCGGGCGGCTCCAGGGACTGTCCCCAGCTGTTCTACGCTGTGCATCTGGTTCCGCTTCCTCCTTCCCAGGGAAGTGAAAGTGGAGGGGAGGGCGCAACCCGGAGCTAGCTAGCTGTGCTCCACATCCTACAACCTGGAGCTCCCGCGGGCGCTCAAGCCAGAGCACCCCTCCTTCCCGCCAGGGTCACGCGGCTGCTGGCGCTGCTGCCGTCACGTCCTCGGCAGTCCCTGCGCGCGCTTCTCTCGGCCCTCTGGCCTCTTGCTCAGCCACCTCCCCCGCGGCGCGCCCTCTGCCCTAGCCCCGACTTCCCGTCATTCGGCATGTGGGCGTTGGGACCCAAAGTGGCTCCAGTGCCATCGTTTTCCTCCAAGGGAGAAGGGGCTGCATTCCTTAGGACTCTTCCCCGGCTGGATAAGGGAAGGCCTGGATACACAAGTCGTGTTGATCAGGGCCCACCCACTTGCCTGTAGAGGGGTCTCATCTAACGGCTTTTGCCTACTGTCTTAGAGCACAGAACTACTATTGGCCTGCAGTGGATGAGAGAGCGAGCTGTGTCCTGGAGTTAAATCAGGAGGCTGACGCTGACTCCTGGCTTCACCTCTCAGATGTGGAGAAGCTCAAGCTAAATTTAGCTTGAGTCGGGGCATGTGTGTCCAGAGGCCAGGTTAAGAAGACAGCCAGCTTGGCTCTAGTTCTCTGAGAAGAGTGAGAAGTTAAATAGACTGTGCATCCTGGAGACACTGAAAGCTTCTCTGCCTTGCACAGGATCCTTAGTGTGAGGTCTGCGTTGGTCTGGTGCTGTGCTGGCACCTTCAACTGTACCGTCCCCCAACGCCCAGCGATACCACACACCCATAGGCTGACTTATGCTGAGCTAGCTACAGCTTCCCCTTCGCAGCCATTTCAGGAAGTAACCTCCCTTCCCCTCTGAAGCACTCTCTCAGCCTCTAGCTCCTTGCAAGCCACCGGCCAGGCTTCTTCCCACCTTCAGCACCCTGGGGCACCCCAGGACTCTTGGGGCTTCCACTCCCCAGGGTCAGGCCATGGAGGCAGGTGAGATAAGTTACCAATAGACTGTTGTGGCCCCGATTCTGTCGGGCTGGGTGGCATGGGCATGGGATGGCAGGAGCTATCTCCTACTGTCCCTTTGTGCCTAACTACAGACACCTAAGGACCCTGGAGATGGGAAAGCCCTGGTTGCTTGGCGAATTAGGTAGTTAGGCTAGAACAAAAGGATACTTGAAGTCTGATGAGCAGAAGCTAAATCTTAGGTTTTGCAAGCCTTCCCAGAACCCTGTGGACTCTTCTAAAAATGAAAGGATGGGTGCTTTAAAAGCGTTAGCTGCACCGGAAGGTCCTTGTGGTGTTGCTACCGAGCAAAACCAGAGACCTTTGACAAAGCAAAAATTGGTGTGATGTGGTAGCCAGAGCGAATGACGTCATTGCAGGCCATTACGGAAAACACTGTGTTCTCGGAGATGGAATTGTAGTGGGCACGGAGAGGCAGGCCTTTAGAGGAATAGGGGAGCACTCTGCCAGTTGTGTGTTGTAGAGCTGGCTTTGGGTGCTTTGGGAAACAGGGGCTGATGTCACTAAGAAGGAAGGACCTAGTGGTCTCTAAGGAGCTGTGGTGGGATGTGAGAGTCTGGTGATGTCACAGGTGGAAGAGGTCAGGATTGGCTGATCATTTATCCTTTCCTTAGAAGAACTAGGTAGAGGAAAGAAGGTGGGGGGGTCCACTATAGTTGCCATGGGAACATTAGCCTCTCTTGCTCCATCTCTTCCTCGATTGACCATTCCAGATGCAGTGAGTGAAGGGGGGGCCATGGCGGAGGAGCGGCCTCCCCGGTTGGTGGATTACTTCGTGGTGGCTGGGCTTGCAGGAAACGGAGCACCTATACCTGAGGAGACATGGGTTCCTGAACCTACCGGGCCTCTGCGCCCTCCCCGGCCAGCTGAACCTATTACAGATGTGGCAGTCATCGCTAGGGCACTGGGCGAGGAGGTGCCCCAGGGCTATACATGCATTCAGACTTCTGCTGGTGGCCACCCCTTGGAGCTCAGTGCTGGGCTCCTGGGTGGAACTCAACCAGTCATCTGCTACCGCAGGGGGCGTGACAAGCCCCCCCTCGTTGAGCTGGGGTATGTACCCCTGTCCATGCTGGCACTAGAGGAAGCTGGGAGGGACCTTTGAATGAGCGAAGAGGAGGTAGGGAGATGGGTCAAGAGGAGGAATATGGGAAGAGCAGCAGAATAGGCCAGAGGTCAGGAGGAGGGGCTCTCCGCCTTTGCGGCTCCTTGCTAGCCAGCAAACGTTTCTTCATCTGCAGAAAGAGGATCGCGATTCCTCTCTGGCTGGTTCAGAATATTAAATGAAATAACCCATGTGAGGAACTTAGCCGAGCCTGTTGGTTCTTAGTGCTTATTCTTGAGAGCTCTGGAAGGCATGGGTTGAAGGGATGGTTACTGACTGAAAGGATCCTAGAGCAGAGACTTAAGTAGGAAGTGGTGGGCTATGCTTCCAGGGTTTGGAAAGGCTAAGAGAGCATGGCAGGTTTAGGAGACCAGGTAGGCAGATCCGGCAGGATCTGAGTCTTCTTCTACCCTGACCTCTCCATGTCTCTACCCGCTGTGCCAGGGTGTTATATGAAGGGAAGGAGCGACCCAAGCCTGGGTTTCAAGTGCTCGACACGACACCGTATAGCCACTCAGCCAACCTGGCCCCTCCGGGCCCTGGGCATCCCCGCACCTACCTCATGTACCGGCGGGCAGCAGAAGGGGCAGGGCTGCATGCCCTGGGCATCACTGACCTCTGCCTGGTTCTACCCAGCAAGGGTGAGGGCACTCCTCATACTTACTGCCGGTTACCCCGCAACCTCAACCCTGGCATGGTGAGTGGTACGAAGGTACTGAGAGCTGAAGCCTGAGCCACTAGCGTAAGGGTATGGACATGGGACACAAAGGGTATCTGGGGGCCGAGGCCATTGACACTAGGCCAGATCAGAAGTGGCTTGGTTGGGAGGACTGGAATTAGGAGCATCTCGGAAGACAAAAGATAAGCAAAGGGTGGTAGAGAGATGATGACTCCAGAAACTGTTGTTCGTGATGTGTCTGCTTATCTCTTGTCATTTCTGGGGCAGTGGGGCCCAGCAGTGTACCTGTGCTACAAGGTGGGCCTGGCCAAGGCCAACACACTGGTGTATGAGGCAGGTGAGTGGCTTCTTTTTCTGTCCTACCCTTTGACCCTCTGGTAACTTCAGTGACCCCAGAACTTACATCTCTTTGCCACTTCGTCCTTCTTTGGGATACTCCAGATTCTGGAATCTAGTGGACCTTTTACTTTACTATGTACTCTTAATTATGCTGGGGTATAGAGCTGCTGGGCCGCTACCCAGAGGAAGACAATGAGGCGTTTCCGCTGCCGGAGTCAGTGCCAGTCTTCTGCCTGCCCATGGGGGCCACTATCGAGTGCTGGCCTGCCCAGACCAAGTACCCAGTACCTGTCTTCTCCACCTTTGTGCTCACGGGTGCCGCTGGTGATAAGGTGGGTATGTGGAGTGTGGTAAGGGGTCCACATAATGCAGAGTCCATCTGATTATCTCTACATCCCCACCAGGTGTATGGTGCCGCTTTGCAGTTCTATGAAGCGTTCCCGAGGGCCAGGCTGTCAGAGAGGCAGGCACGGGCACTGGGCCTTCTGAGTGCCGTGGATCGAAGCCGAACACTGGGAGGCCGAGCCGTGCGCAGCCGGCGAGCCATCGCTGTGCTGTCCCGCTGGCCTGCCTTCCCGGCCTTCCGAGCCTTCCTCACCTTCCTTTACCGCTACTCCGTCTCAGGCCCCCATCGGCTGCCCTTGGAAGCGTGAGCACAGCTCTCCTGACCCTGGGGGGTTATGAAGCACTAGAGAGGACGAACGGGAGACATTAGCATGGAATGGGGGGAGGTTCACTGACCTAGGGGGCAGGGACGGCGGTACGTGGTTATATAGTTTGTCCATTTAAACTTCAGGCTAGAGGTAAGTAGAGCCTGGAATCTAGCCTGCATTTGTTAGTTGGGTCTTGGCTGCATTTGTTAGTTGGGTCTTGGCTAGGCCCGTGTATGCCCAACAGGTATATATTTCATTCATTCATTCATTCATTCGTTTGTAGGTTTGTTCATTCATTCATCTATTTATTTACTTAGTTACTTACTTTTGAGGCAGGGCTCGGGCTCACTATATAGCCCTGTCTGGCTTGGAGTTCATCATGCTGTAGATATATACCTCCATTTTAGGCAAAGGGATCTCTTTTCTAACACACATAAGAGCCATGTACAGAGCTGATCCGAGTCAAGAGGTGGGCTTCGGGGAGGAGTGGGCATCTTGAGGGTAGAAGAGATGAGGCTCTGTGGCGTGACGAGACAGGGGGCAGGGTGGAGAGTCGGCCTCACTCTTTTCCTCTCTCCCTAGGCACATCTCCCACTTCATTCACAACGTCCCGTTCCCTTCCCCACAGAGACCACGCATCCTAGTGCAGGTGAGAGGTGAGCCTAGGGCTGGGCGGACGAGAGGAGGAGTTGGCAGGGACGGGCCATGAGCGTCCTGACCTGTGGCTCCTCTTGCAGATGTCCCCCTATGACAACCTGCTCCTCTGTCAGCCTGTGTCCTCACCCCTGCCCCTCAGGTATGTGGCTAAAAGGTGGGGTTGGGGAGAGGCTTTGACATCACGGGGTATAGTAGGAGCTGTGACTCAGAGGAGTCTAGCTGTTGAGCTCTTTGCAGGCTAGCCCTGGTGGTCTGCGTCCAGTGTCTAGGAAAGAGTCTCTTGTGACCCTTTACCCTTCTACTTCCTGCAGTGGTGCTAGCTTTTTGCAGCTGCTGCAGAACCTGGGCCCAGAACTGGCTATTACATTGCTGTTGGCTGTGCTCACAGAACACAAGCTGCTGGTCCACTCGCTGCGGCCAGATCTGCTCACCAGCGTCTGCGAGGCCCTCGTCTCAGTGAGTGCCACGTTATCTAGTCTGCTTCTCCAGAACTACTGTCTTTTCTGGTGCCCGTCACTCAGATCTGGACTCTCTTCCTTTTCCTTTCGTAGGGAAAGGGTCTTCAGTCTTTCCACCTGGGAACAGTTGTCAGACATGGGGTCTTTCTTCCAGATTAGCTCAAAGGCTTCTTCCAGTAGACCCCTCCTCCCCAAGGCCAGCGCCCCGTGTGCTCACTGGATGTCACTCTTTCAGATGATTTTCCCTCTGCACTGGCAGTGCCCCTACATTCCGCTGTGCCCGCTAGTGCTGGCGGATGTGCTGAGTGCCCCTGTGCCCTTCATTGTGGGTATCCACTCCAGTTATTTCGATCTGCATGACCCACCTGCTGACGTCATCTGTGTTGATCTTGATACCAACACGCTCTTCCAGTAAGAGGCTAAGGACCCTCTGGGGGCCAGAAGGGGATGGACATCCAAGGGCTGACGTGTGGGGTCTTATTGGCTGGAAGAACTTTTGGTGGAAACCCCCAACATCCTTTCTCTGTATGTTATCTCTCAGAACTGAGGAAAAGAAGCCTCTCTCTGCGAGGACCCTGCCCCGGAAGCCATACAAGCTGTTGCTAGCCACACTGACAAATCTGTACCAGCAGCTGGACCAGAGTGAGAAGCTGGTGGGCTTGGGAGGCTGGAAGCTGTTGTTGGCCTCAAATCTTCAGTGTGAGGGGAGGGTCTGGGGGCAACAGACCTTCTCTGAAGAGGCTGAGTTTGGATTTGGTGGGAATAAAATGGAGCTAGGAGCAGGGGTGGGGGCGCAGGGGTGGGGGCGCAGGGGTGAGGGAGCAGCATCTCTGGCTTACCAAGGAGGTTGAGGTGCTGCTGGAGAGTCTTGAAACTGGTACCCAAAGGTAAACTCTTGGCCACTCTTGGTGCAAGATCTGTCAGAAGCTGGCGGTAAAGACATTTGTGTGAAAAACAGGGTGAGATAAAGCCGCACAGTTGCTAACCTTGACTCTCAGACGTTGTTTCCCAGCTTACACTGGACCAGAGGAGGAGGCCTCCCTGGAATTCCTGCTGACAGACTATGAAGCAGTTTGTGGCCGCAGGACTCGCCTGGAACGGGAAGTCCAGGGAGCCTTCCTGCGCTTCATGGCCTGTCTACTCAAAGGCTACCGGAACTTCCTTCGCCCTCTCACCCAGGCCCCCTCTGAGGGGTCTCGAGATGTTGACAACCTTTTCTACCTTCAGGGTAAATAAAGAGGCTCAGTTTTGGTCGAAAGGATTCGAGGGAGGGCGTGGTTGGGGGGCGGGGCTCCATGGGGACTGTGAAGGACCGGGAGGGGTAGACTGCTTGCTCCTCCTCTGCTATTCTTGTTTTGGAGGGAGTAAGGGTACATGGGGGAATGTGTCCTACTGTCTGGGATCCCTCAGCCCAATAGCGAGCAGAATATTCCGTATAGCTCTGGTGAGGGGCGTGCCCCAGTCTGCAGCAGTAGGTATAAGCAGACAAGAGGAAAGGCCTCCATGGAGCTGTGGTGTGGGAGCTGCTGAACTGCTCTCTCTGGGAGCTCCGTGAGAGCCATAGATCCTGAATGGCAAGAGCTAAGAGCTGGGGTGCAGGGAGGAGAGGGCTGTGATCAGAGAGCTGTGGTAACCATGGCAACCCCGCTCCTGACCCCCTCCTCACCCCCTCAGGTTTCCTCAAGTCCCGGGAGCGCTCAAGCCACAAGCTGTACTCCCAGCTGCTGCACACACAGATGTTCTCCCAGTTCATCGAGGAGTGCTCTTTCGGCTCGGCCCGGCACGCAGCCTTGGAATTCTTTGACTCTTGTGTTGACAAGGTATTGGGCATTTTCCTCCGTGTATACCAACTGACCACTGAGGTCCTCCTGCTTGTCTTTGTTACCCTCGGGCCACTATTAACTGTGTACGTCATTGGCGACAGTGTTGGCGGCGATCCACCACAGTACATGGCTGCCTTAGTGTGTTTACTTTCATTGCTGACTCTGCTCCTCCAGATGAGTCTCTAGGACTCCTTCCCTAGGACTGTGTGCTTCCGGGAGCCGCCCTCTTCTGGGCACCCTGACCCTGTTCCTTGCTTATTGTCCTGGCTCTTATTCTTCTCATCCTCGTCCAGGTCCACCCAGAGCAGGAAAAGCCCGAGCCAACACCCTTAGTGGAGCTGGAGGAACTCTCAGGAAGTGAGCTCACTGTCTTTATCACACCCCCAGAGGAACCGCCAGTACTGGAAGGCAGTGACTCTACTCCTCAGTACTGGTAAGTGGGCCATCTCTGGTCATCCTGCCCCAACGGCCCATACTTAGCCCTGTGCTAACTGCCTGCATGGTCTCTGTCCCTCCAGTTATGATGGGTTTCCAGAGCTCAAGGCTGAGCTATTTGAGTCTCCTCAGGAACAACAGGGGGCTCTCCCTGTGCCAGGCCCATCCCGTAGTGCCCCCAGCAGTCCTGCACCACGACGTACCAAACAGGTAACTGGTGGGTGGGTCTTATAGGAGAACATGGCACAAGGGCTGTTGCTTCATGATCAAACAAAGGCAATCATGGCGCTTATCCACAATGCTGCCGAGAGCTTGGTACATTCAAAATAAAATAAAATACTGGACAACCAGGTGTTGGTGGCACATGCCTTTAATCCCAGCACTCAGGAGGCAGAGGCAGGAGGATCTCTTGTGAGGCAGCCTGATCTACAGAGTGAATTCTAAGACTGCCAGAGCTACATAGTGAGACCCTATCTCAAACAAAACAAAACAAAACAAAAACAAAAAACAAAAACAACAACAACAACAAAAACAAAAACAACGCCAGGCAGTGGTGCTGCATGCCTTTAATCCCTGCACTTGGGAGGTAGAGGCAGGCCGATTTCTGAGATTGAGGCCAGCCTGGTCTACAGAGTGAGTTCCAGGACAGCCAGGGCTATACAGAGAAACCCTGCCTCGAAAAAACCACCACCACCACCAACAACAACACCACCACCAACAACAACAACAACAAAACAACCTCCCAAAGACCAACAGAATGCTGTACAAACATCAACCTCTGTTACCACAGTCTTTGCTATCCTCCTCCTCTTCATCCCTGAGCATTCTGGGAATATAGAAGCTGGCTACATCTTTCAAGATGCTCACGCATGCCCCAGGGCCAGGCTGCCTGCCCTACTGATGTTCCAGGCAGGGTTTTCCTTAGGCTGTGCCTCAGTCCTCCTGCCTCCTTAGAACACAGACCCTGTCTCAGGGAAAGTGTTGCTTCTCACACTGACCTGTAATCAGGAGGTTGAGGCAAGATCTATTGTCTGAGTTCAGCCTAAGCTATATGACAAGACTCTGTCTCAGAAAAATATCAAAATAAGAACAGATCTGCCATGGCGTTATATTTATCTTGGTGTGTTTCTTACCACACCTAGGAAATGAAGGTTGCACAGCGAATGGCACAGAAGTCAGCCGCTGTGCCTGAGCTGTGGGCCCGGTGCCTACTGGGTCATTGCTATGGACTGTGGTTCCTATGCCTGCCTGCCTATGTGCGTTCCGTATGCCCCCGGGTGCGAGCACTACATACAGCCTACCATGTGTTACGGGAAATGGAGAGCCGCAAGGTGGTGCTCCCCGATGAGGTAGGCACCCACTACCTGAGTGTTCATGCCCGTCTCTAAGCCCAGCAAGGGTGGTGCGCAGCTGCGGGGACGGTGGGAGGGGTTAGGTGGAGACCGGGTGAAGCAGATGCTAAAGCAGCCCGTGCTGAGCGGCCTCTCAGCCGAGCGAGCGAGCGCGTCCGAGGAGAAGACAGTGGAGGCCGCCGGGAGCCAGCGAGTCCTGTGAGAACTGGAAGGCTGGAATGCTCGCCGAGACGCGGGAATTCGGGTTGGAGCGAGTCTCCTACATCCCGCACCTCTCTTGGCCCAGGTCTGTTACCGGGTGCTGATGCAGCTCTGCTCACACTATGGGCAGCCCGTGCTGTCTGTGCGAGTCATGCTAGAGATGCGACGGGCGGGCATCGTGCCCAACACCATCACTTACGGTTACTACAACAAGGTACTTAACTGGGGGCGAGAGGCAGGATGGCAGTGCGTGCTCGGGCCTGTGTGGGGAGGGCCTCTGACAGCTGTGGCCGTCCGGTCCTTGGCGAGCAGGCTTGCGCTTCTACCCGGCCCTGCAGCCCCTGCTGTCCTTTGTGACTCTTTGTTGCCTTTGCACAGACAGAGGGTTTTGTTTGTTTGTTTGTTTGTTTTTTCAGACTTAGCTACTTTGATTGTTATTTACAACATGTCAGACTGTTCCAGATTCCTTACACATTTTAAATAATTTTATCTCCATAGTGCCCTAGAGCATAGAATGATCATTTCCTATATTACAGGAATTGAGGTTGTAGAGAATTCATAACTTTTCCCAGGTCCCACAGTAAGCATGTTAGGGAGTCGAAATATAAGCAAAAATTTATCCAGAATTTAGCCTCTTAACCAAGATGCTAAACTGTCTTCTGTTTTTCAGATAAGAAAACTAAACAGTCAAGTAGTTGAGATAATTTCTTCAAAGCTATTCAGTTTATAAAGAATCTAGCTGGGCATGATGGTGCACAACTTTAAGCCCAGCAGGCAGGAGGCAGAAACAGGAGGCAGAAGCAGGAGGCTATCTTGGGTTCAAGTCTAGCCTGATCTACATCGTGAGTTCCAGGCCAGCCAGGACTCCATAGTGAGACCCTGCCTAAAGTACATAAATACTTAAACAAACAAATAGAGTGGTCTAGATATACTTTTCTCTATTACTACTGATAATGTCTCTTTGGGGCTTTTGTTTCTGGGTGAGCTGTTGGTTAGACAGTCCTAGAAAGCAAGTCTGGAGAATAAGGTTGTCCCCGGGGGTTCAGGACAGGCAGTAAAGGCATCACTAGGCCATCCTGGCCGACACTGTGATTGGCAGGCTGTGCTGGAAAGCAAATGGCCATCTGGTACTCCGGGTGGACGCCTACGCTGGGCCAAACTCCGGAATGTTGTCTTGGGGGCTGCTCAGTTCCGCCAGCCCTTAAGGGACCGAAGGCAGCAGCAACAGCAGCAGCAGCAGGAGCAGCAGGTGGCGGAGCAGCAAAAGTCGGGCAGCTCCCTGACAGGTGGGTAGGGACTGGCCAGGACGCCAGGTTCCAGACTTGATGGTTCACACCTGCATTCCTAGCACTTGCGGAATTAAGACAGGATGATTGGTTGTTGCATGCCTAGTACTATGTAGTGAGTTCCAGGCCGGATTGGAATACATAGTGAGACTTTGTATTAAAAGAGGGGGGTGGGGGGGAGACAGAGCTAGATGAGGTCGTTAGATTCCAGCGGGAAGAGAACTGGGGACCTACAACTACAACACAGGGCCATTCTGTGTATGGATAAACCACATGTGTTTGGTAGCAGAGGTGTAGAGTTTTACTTGGGAGAAACATCCCAAAACCCCGGTCCACACAAGAGACGGCTTCAGTCTGGGGCTAAATCCCCTCTACTTTCTACAGAGCCCCATCTGGAGCGTCCCTCCCCAACCCGCCCTCTCCAGCGCCAGACTACTTGGGCTGGGCGGAGTCTCCGGGAACCATCTTCCCCCACGGGGCGCCTGGTCAAGAGTGGCAGCCTAGGCAGTGCCCGCGGGGCACAGCCCACAGTGGAGGCGGGGGTGGCTCACAGTGAGTACCCTTATCTGCCCTCCCTCCTCTTGTCTTTGAGCTTTCCTAACAACTCTTCAGGGAGGAAGGGAGGGCTGGAATCATGGTTAGGGTAGGTAGCTCGGCGTTCGTGGCCCTGTAGGCTCTGAGGCAGACTTGCCCCAATGTTATGGTGAGTTGTGATTCTAGAGTTCGTGGCTTTATATAGTTTGCATTTTAAATATTTTTATGCGTATGGGTGTTTTGCCTGCATGTATGTCTGTGCACCACTTGTATGCCCGGTGCCCATGGAAGCCAAAAGGGAGAGAGCATCAGATTGTTTGGAACGGGAGAGTTGGTTTGTGAGTTCTCATGTGGGGGCTGAGAGTTGAACCCAGGTCCTCAGAAAGACAGTGCTCTTAGCTGCTGAGCCATCTTTCTGGTCACTGACGCTAGAGTTTTTGCTGCGAGATTTGGATTTACTCAGGAACGGAGCCGCTGGGAGAGGCCAGGCTCCATCCGTCAATCCTCTTTGGACCTGCAGTGATCGAGGCCTTGGGAGTCCTGGAGCCCCGCGGATCACCTGTGCCTTGGCAGGACGGAAGCCTCTCAGACCTGAGTCTGACAGGGGAGGACCTGGCAGCTGGAGGCAGCCCGGGGGGCTCAGGCTCAGCCCTGAGTGCCCAGTCCACTGAGGCCCTCGAAGGGAGGAGTGGGCGGGGTTCCAAAACTAGTGGATGTCCGGAGGAGGTGGGCACCCCCAGAAAAGGGCTGGGTGCCCGCCTCCAACAGCTGCTCACCCCTTCCCGCCGCTCCTCTGCTTCCCGCATCCCCGCGCCTGAGTTGCCCCCTGACCTGCCTCCTGCCGCCCGCCGGAGTCCCATGGATAGCCTTCTGTGGCCCCGAGAACGCCCCGGATCCACTGCTTCTGAGGTAGCCAGCAATACTCTCAGGAGGGGAGGGGGCTGCTGACTGGGAGAAGGCCCCTAAGGTGACCCTGAGAGTGCCTGGAGCCAGCATTTAGATTGAGAGGAACTAGCTGACTGTGGTTTCTTTTATAATGACAGAGTTCTGCTTCTCTGGGCAGCGAGTGGGATATCTCAGAGTCTTCTCTCAGCAGCCTGAGTCTTCGCCGGTCCTCTGAGCGTCTCAGTGACACCCCTGGAGCTATCCAACCTCCCTCCCTGGAAGTGAGCATACCCCTGTCTACACAATGGTGCTGGGGCACACACACACACACACACACACACACACACACAAACTTATCTCCCTGGAAAGGCAGGAGGGGTGGGGAGCGCTTGGGGGCACTGGCCGGGAGTGGGGCCTGGGGGGGTTGGAGGGGAGGGGAGTGGGGGGGTGGAAGGAGGCCTGGCTGGAGTTTTGAGATAGAAGGGGCGGGGAAGGGCATGGGCTTTGGGGATTTGGAACCAAATGAGGCTCATTTCCTGGGGGGTCTCCCTGCCTGCAGATTCTGATGTCTAGCTGTTCCTCGTGCCACGCCTGTGATTCCCTGGTGTACGATGAGGAGATCATGGCTGGCTGGGCACCTGATGACTCTAACCTCAATACAACTTGTCCCTTCTGCGCCTGTCCCTTTGTGCCCCTGCTCAGTGTCCAGACTCTTGATTCTCGACCCAGGTGCCTGGAGCAGGGCCAGTGTCATGGGAGGGATAGGCGATGGCGTGCCGAGAGCTGACACTCCCGCTGTCCCTACAGCGCACCTAGTCCAAAGTCTTCCCTTGCTGGTGCCGGTGGCTGCAAAGATGCTCCTGCCCCTGGGGGCCCTGGCCCTGTGCTCAGTGACCGGAGGTTGTGCCTTGCCCTGGATGAGCCCCAGCTCTGTAACGGGCATATGGGGGTAAGACTGGGCAAGAGGAACATGAAGATGTGGGGAGTGTGTTATCTGCTGAAGGGGGTGATGGGGCGCCAGGCTGCCAGGCAGCTGGGCCTGGAGGAGAAGGGGCAGCGCTGACATAGTGAGAGGCAAGCTCCTGGTTGTGGGCCTTTAGTATGCACTCTGCTGTCCTCCTGTGTCTGCAGAGTGCTTCCCGGCGAGTTGAGAACGGGGCCTGGGCATACCTGAGCCCTCTGGTGCTGCGTAAGGAACTGGAGTCCCTGGTAGAGAATGAGGGCAGCGAGGTGTTGGCATTGCCTGAACTGCCTGCCGCCCACCCTATCATCTTCTGGAACCTCCTGTGGTATTTCCAACGGCTACGCCTGCCTAATATTCTGCCCGGCCTGGTGTTGGCCTCCTGTAACGGGCCCCCACCCAGCCAGGTCAGTGCCCTGAGTAGTCCATTCCGACCGCCCACCGCTCCTCTCCTCGCCTCTCAGCTCCTTGTCTCCTGGTCCTCTCTGTCCTTGGCAGTGTAGCAAAGCATAAGCTGTGGAGTCCCTTGTCCCTGGTCATTTTGTCAGCACACTTACAACTCTGACCCTCCATTTCAGCATCTGTCAAATGGCACGAGCAGTGACCTAACAGGACAGGTACTTGATATTGTGACTAGTACCTAAAAAACGGTTAATGTTTTTCTGTTTATTCCGCCAATATTTATTGGACACATATTAGGTTTCAGGTGCTAGATATTTATGTATCTAGCAAAGTGAAACCAAGTCCTTATTCCTAAGACCTGGGAGGTGAGAATTTCTTTCCCTTGGGGCATGGTGGCTCCAGTCTTTAATCCCAACACTCAGGGGGAGGCATGCAGGTAGATCTCTATGAGTTCAAGGCCTGCCTAGTCTGTTTAGTGAGTTCCAGTCTTCCAAAGCTACATAGTGAGATCCTGTCTCAAATAACAGTAACGGCAAAAGTAAGTTCTTTCCCCTTTCCCCTTTATGATCTCCAGTAATGTCTGTCTGTTTCTCATCCTCGGCCTCTCATTCTGAACTTGCTTCCTGTCTCAGCTCTCGCAGGGACCATCTCCATGGCTAATCCCTGATCCAGCTTCTGTGCATGTGCGTCTGCTGTGGGATGTCCTGACCCCTGACCCCAACAGATGCCCGCCCCTCTACGTGCTCTGGAGGGTCCACAGTGAGTTGGTACTTGATGTAGGAGCTCGAGGGCTGGGCTCCTCGCCGGAAGCGTTTGGTGATCCTGGTGAACCCTTCTTCTTTCCATCCAGGCCAGATCCCACAGCGGGTGGTGTGGCCGGGCCCAGTCCCCTCGTGTCTTAGCTTGGCGTTACTGGAGTCTGTGCTGCGCCATGTCGGACTCAATGAGGTTCACAAAGCGGTTGGGCTTCTGCTGGAGACTCTAGGGCCGCCTCCCACCGGCCTGCACCTGCAGAGGTATGGAGCGCTCCCCCGGGTGACCCTCCACACGCCCTCTGCGCCTCTGTGCTTTGACCGCCTTCTATGCCTGCTCTAGGGGAATCTACCGTGAGATCTTATTCCTGACCATGGCTGCTCTGGGCAAGGACCACGTGGATATAGGTAAGGGTACAGTCGGGTACTGAGGAGATAAGGGCTTTGGGACCAGGTATGAAAGGAGGTCCCAATGCATCGGTTTCCATCCTCTATCCTAGTGGCCTTCGACAAGAAGTACAAGTCTGCCTTTAACAAGCTGGCCAGCAGCATGGGCAAGGAGGAACTGAGGCAGCGGCGGGCACAGATGCCTACTCCCAAGGCCATCGACTGCCGAAAGTGTTTTGGAGCTCCTCTGGAATGCTAGGGACCCTTAAGCTCCCCTCTCCAGCCGTGGGTGGAGAGGGAAGGAAGAGTGCATTGTAGACATAGCCTGCCCCCTGTTCCCTTCACAGGGGGACCGGGAACAGGACGTTCAGCCAGAGGCTCCAAGTGGGAATAGCAGAAAGAGGGACTCACTGTTACCCAAAGTCACGATTCCCCTGCCTCCAACCTGCCCCGTTTGCTCGTGCTGATGTGGGGGATAGCGAGGGAAGTTGGCCCATCCCAGGGGCGCCTTCCCAGGGGCATCCTCAGATCTGCAGTGCCCTGGTAGACTTAGAAGTTTTTGTTTTAAAAAACAACTGGAAAAATTCAGAGCTCCTGAGCCTTTGTCCTGAATGGAAGGGAGGAATCTCATTCCCCACGTCTCTTCCCTGACATTGCTAACGGAGCCCCAGGCAATCTTAGTGTTGTATTCTATTTAGTTATTTATTCTGAGGCCACAGCTCCTATACTTGTGAGAGTCTCAAGGAGCATGAGGAAGAAGGGAATTAGATTTGTAGCGCCCTGAGAGCCATGCACTGGGACGCAGAGGAGGCCCAAGCTTCCCTTAGGAAGAACTGGTGCCTCTCCTAGTCCCGCTCCTTCTTGCCCACTCTACCTTGGGGAATGCCTCTCCCGTCCATGGCCTTGACCTGTGCAATAAGGACTGTTCTCTGCAAAGTTTTGTTGGATGTAAATATAGTAAAAGCTGCTTCTGTCTTTTTTCTTCTGCCTCCCGGTCTCTGGATTTGGGGTGATATCTTACTTTTCCTGACTGCACATTCTCTTTTCTGCCTTTCCATGTTTATAACCATCAGGTACATCTACTTTTCCTGGCCACTTGATATATAGGGAGTTCTCTGAGCAGAAGGGTGAAGCCAGTGCTGGCTATGCCAGTGCCAGTCTGCGTGGCACCTCCGGCCCTCCCACACAATCACCCCCTTGTCCCTCATCTGGACCCCACACAAAGGCTCCATTCTCCGGGGGCCCTGAGCTCATCTTTGCCTTATTTCCTTGCCTCCCGTCCCCTCCCTGACCCCAGCTTCTTCAGTTCCTTCACAAAGATGACAGCTCCCTCACGGGCTGCTGACTGAAGTTATCTCAGAAGCACAGCAAGCATCCCAGCTCTCCACCTTCGGCTGTGCTCCAGACAGTGCTCCTCACTGTGGTCTACACTTGCTATGTGTGAATGCCAGGAAGATGGGCATCATTTTTTTCTTTATTTTATTTTTTAGACTATTTTATGTGCATATATGTGGTGTGTGTATGTGTTAGTGTTAAGAGTATACATATGCACTACATGCATGCAGTACCCGCAGAGGCCAGAAGAGGGTATTGGATATTCTGGAACTAGAGTCACCATGTAGATGCTGGGAACAGCACCCAGGTCCTCTGCAAGAGGAACAAGTGCTTTTAACTGCTGAGCTAGACCTCCCGCCTTCTGATCCTTAAAAAATAAACAAACAATGTGTATGTGTGTGCCACATATGTGCAGGTACGACAGTGGTCACACAGGTTGTTGGAACCCTTGGAGATGGAGTTGCAGGCAGTTGTGAACTGCCCAATGTGGGTGCTGAGAGCCAAATGTGAGTCAAGAAAAAACAGTAAGCACTTTGAACTGCTGAGCTATCAATCCAGCGCCAACCCCCCCTCAGGCATTATTTTTCTAATCTGACTCATTTGGAATTTTCTTTTTCCTGTATAATGAAATAAACACAGGAAACAACTCCTAGCAGAACTACAAAAACCAATTACCACAGGGAATTAGCTAACAAAACAAATGCCTTGGGGAAAAGGGCAGGGGTATTAATGAAGGACATGATTTACATAAAAATTTACAGCCAATTTCCAGGAGGTAGTGATCAGTAGATGAAAAGAATTCTGGCTAGGGGTGGTGGCACACACCCCTTTAGTCCCAGTTAAAGGCAGGTGATCTGTGAGTTCTGGGCCAGCTTGGTCTATATAGGGAATTCAGGCTAGCAAGGGCTTCAATGAGACCCTGTCTTTGGAAAAAATATATTTCTAATTGTTAGAACCTTGAAGCCAAAGAATCTTTCCCATCCTATTCTGAGGATGCTTTTTCTGTATCTTGGAGGAGTAAAGAAGGAAATCAAGGGATTTCAGAAATTCTTTTTTTGCCAGGAGGTGGTGGTACATATCTTTAATTTTAGTTCTCAGGGGTTAGTTAGAAGCAGGAGGAATCTCTGTGAGTTCAAGACCAGTCTAGTCTATAAACTGAGTTCCAGGACAGCCAGAGTTACACAGAGAAACCCTGTTGGGGAGGGTGGGAAGGTTCTGTCTTATTCTTCATTGCATATAGTTTCTGATCAGATCAAATTTCAGATCAAATTGTGTGTGTGTGCGTGCGCGCGCGCGTGCATGTTTTGCTGGCGGTCAACTCTAGGATCTTGTACACACTAGACAAACATTTTCACCCTATTCTAAACCTGAGCTACATCCCATCTGTTCATCTACTTTTTCCCGCATAGTAGGGTTCAAGCCCAGAGGCCTCCAGAATGCTATGCAAATACTCTACCACTGAATTATATATCCAGTTTTCATGTGTGTTCTTAAAATAAGTTTCTGTTTATAGTATACTTAGCACTGCACCGGACTTTAGCAAGACAGTTTTGGAGTTTAGCCCTTCCGTAGAAGAGTACGGAGTCTTATTGGTCTAGAGTAATAGTAGTCCACTCTTTTCTGGACCCGAGTTGGCCTGAAACTTGCAACAAAGTCAAAATGACCATGAATTTTTTTTTTTTTTGAGACAGGGTTTCTCTGTGTAGCCCTGGCTGGTCTGCAACTCACTCTGTAGACCAGGCTGGCCTTGAACTCAGAAATCCTCTTGCCTCTGTCTCCCAAGTGCTGGGATTACAGGCGTGCGCCACCACTTAGTACAACTTTTTAAAAAAATTTTTTTTTATTATATCTAAGTACACTGTAGCAGTCCTCAGACATACCAGAAGAGGATGTCAGATCCTCTTTACGGATGGTTGTGAGCCACTATTTGGTTGCCGGGATTTGAACTCAGGACCTTCAGAAGAGCAATCAGTGCTCTTGACTGCTGAGCCTTCTCTCCAGCCCCTCAGTACAACTTTTGTTTCAAATAAAATAAATCCACAAAACAACTTAAGGGCTATGGTATAGCTTAGTAGTTTAATCTCCTATAACAGATAATCTATAGGAAATGCTAAGTGTGATAAAATACGGTGGTTTCTTGGGATGGAGAGATGGCTCAGTGATTAAGAACACTTGCTGCAGCCGGGCGTGGTGGCGCACGCCTGTAATCCCAGCACTCTGGGAGGCAGAGGCAGGCGGATTTCTGAGTTCGAGGCCAGCCTGGTCTACAGAGTGAGTTCCAGGACAGCCAGGGCTATACAGAGAAACCCTGTCTCAAAAACAAAACAAAACAAACAAACAAACAAAAAACCAAAAAAAACCCAAACAAACAAAATAAAAACAAACAAAAAAAACCCCAAAACAACAACAACAACAAAAGAACACTTGTTGCTTTTTTTTTTTTTTTTTTTTTTTTTTTTTTGAGACAGGGTTTCTCTGTGTAGTCCTGGCTGTCCTGGAACTCACTCTGTAGACCAGGCTGGCCTCGAACTCAGAAATCCGCCTGCCTCTGCCTCCCAAGTGCTGGGATTACAGGCGTGCGCCACCACGCCCAGCTCCACTTGTTGCTTTTACAGAAGACCCAGGTTTGTTTCTCAGCACCCATATGGTAGCTCACAACCACGATCCAGGGGATCTATCTAGTTTCAGAGGAACTGATCCTCTCTTCTGACATTGTGGGCATCAGATATAGTGCAAATACAAACACACTGACAATATACTCATACACATAAACTTTTTAAAAAATATATTAATTAAAATTTTTTAGATAAAAAATGTTGGTTTCAGAGTCTAGAGATGGCTCAGTGGTTAAGAATGTTCCTTTGTCTTGTAGAGGAGCTGAGTTTCTAGCATCCACGTCAGTGATTCACAGCCTCCTCTACCTCCAGCTTTAGAGGATCCAATAACGCACCTCGGGACTCTGAGGGTACCTAGCACTCACATGTGAACATAGCCACATACAGACACATGTACAGATATGTAATTTTTTAAATTTTATGGTGTGAGTACTCTATCTACATGTATACTTGCATGCCAGAAGAGGGCATCAGATCCCATTATAGATGCTATGAGCCACCATGTGGTTACTGGGACCTGAACCCAGGACCTCTGGAAGAGCAGCCAGTGCTCTTAACCATTGAACCATCTCTCCAGCCCCAGACACCTTTACAGATAAATTTTTAAAAAGTATTTTTTAAAAACTTGGTGTGCCAGCCTAGGATCTCTGTGAATTTGAGGCCAGTCTGGTCTACATGGTGAATTCCAGGCTAGCCACACATTCATAGTAAGACCCTGTTTTGAAACAGCAACAAAAAAAATTAGTCTACAACAGAGTTTCTCTGCGTCTCAATCCACACTTAAAGGCAGGCCCCATGCCCAACCAATACAAAATAAATTCAATTATATTTTTGAAGTTTTTTTTCTTCTTCTTGTAATGCTTTATCTGGTCTTTTTTGGTTGTTTCTTTGGTTTTCCAAGACAAGGTTTCTCTTTTTAGCTCTGGCTGTCCTGGAACTCCCTATGTAGACCAGGCTGGCCTCGAACAAAGAGATTCACCTGCCGCTGCTTCTCCAGTGCTGGCATTAAAGGTGTGTGTGCCATGCCCAGCTGGTGATCATTTTTGTTTTTTAGATTTTTTTTTCAAGATTTATTTATTTATGTATTTGAGTACACCATTGCTCTCTTTGGACTCTCCAGAAGAGGGCATTAGAGCCCATTACAGATGGTTGTGAGCCACCATGTGGTTACTGAGAATTGAACTCAGGACCTCTGGAAGAGCAGTTGGTGCTCTTAACCGCTGAGCCATCTCTCTAGCTGATTTTTTTTTTAACCTTATATCTTTTGATTATATATTATGGTTTCCAATTTTGTTTTTATGTATTTTTCTTTTTCTGGGATGTCTGTGTTTCTTGTACTTTTTCTTTGACTCTTTTCTTTTTGGGTTTTGTCCTGTTCTAGTTGTTTTTATTTATTTTTAGATGCCTGTTTTCTTTTTTTCTTTTTTTTAATTCGATATATTAATTTACATTTCATATGATTTCCCCCTTTCCAGGTTCCCCCCTCCTTGCAAGTCCCATAAACCCTCTTCCCTCCCCCTGTTCCCCTATTCACCCCTTTCCTCTTCCCTGTTCTGGTATTTCCCTACACTGCTGCATTAAGCCTTTCCAGAGTCAGGGGCCCTTCCTTCCTTCTTCTGGGACATCATTTGATATATGGATTGTGTCTTGGTTATTCCAGTCTTCTATGCTCATATCCGCTTATCAGTGAGTGCATACTTTGAGTGTTCTTTTGAGATTGGGTTATCTCACTTAGGAGAATGTTCTCCAGCTCCATCCATTTGTCTAAGAAAGATGCCTGTTTTCTTTCTTTCTTTCTTTCTTTTTTTTTTTTTTTTTTTTTTTTTTTGGTTTTTTGAGACAGGGTTTTTCTGTGTAGTCCTGGCTGTCCTGGAACTCACTCTGTAGACCAGGCTGGCCTCGAACTCAGAAATCCACCTGCCTCTACCTCCCAAATGCTGGGATTACAGGCATGCGCCACCATGCCCGGCTCGATGCCTGTTTTCTAATGAGAGATGAAAAGAATGTGGATTTGGGTGGGTAGGAAGGATCTTGTAGGAGTCGGGGAAGGGGAAATCATGATTAGAATATATTGTATAAAAATTTTTCAAAAAAAAAAAAGTTGGTTTCGGGGGCTGGAGAGATGGTTCAGCGGTTAAGAGCACCGACTGCTCTTCCAGAGGTCCTGTGTTCAATTCCCAGCAACCACATGGTGGCTCACAACCATCTGTAATGGGATCCAATGACCTCTTCTCGGGTGTCTGAAGACCGTGATGGTGTACTCACATACATACAATAAATAAAAAATCTTTTAAAAAGAAAAGTTGGAAGCCGGGCATGGTGGCGCACGCCTGTAATCCCAGCACTCGGGAGGCAGAGGCAGGCGGATTTCTGAGTTCGAGGCCAGCCTGGTCTACAGAGTGAGTTCCAGAACAGCCAGGACTACACAGAGAAACCCTGTCTCAAAAAACAAAAAAAACAAAAAACAAAAAAAAAAGAAAGAAAGAAAAGTTGGTTACACAAAGAAAACCGCTGGGTGCTGGGGAAGCTGCCGGGGCCGAATGTGACAAGTTCAAAGCCAACAGGGCATGTGTAAGGAGATTAGAAACAAAACTGAAAAAGGAAAAAACATCAAACCAAATCAAAGCCAGAGTTTGTACAGGACAAAACTCATGTCCACTGCAACTACAGGCATGGCCCTTAGAGTCACCGGTGGTTTTGCTCACTTCCTTCCTTAGAGCTTGGGGTGCTTCTAATAGAAGGTCACAGTTTTGTTTTATTGGCGGGCACTGGCTTAGTGCTTGTGTTCCCTTTGCAGGTTAGCCTTGTCTTCTACCATGTTTCACATTTTTAATTTTCTTTTTTTGGTTTTTGAGTCAAGGTTGCTCCCTGGCTGTTCTGGAACTCACTCTGTAGACCAGGCTGGCCTTGAACTCACAGAGTTCTGCCTGCCTCTGCCTCATGAGCACTAGGAGTCAAGCACCACCACTGCCCAGTCACATGTGTTCTCATAGCCTTATAAGAATGGCGGCTGTAGCTGGTCTTTGCTACTTCTTTCCCACCGTTTTACTCCTCCTGTTTCATCCTCTATCACTAGATAAGAAAGAAGGATATAGGAGGAGAGAGAGAGAGAAACCCTTGAATCTAATTTCTTTTTGTTTCTTGAGCATGACTACTAATAAACAGCAACCCTCCTTCCCCCTAATGACCAATAATCACCAACCTCACCTCTTAGGGCCATAGCATTTATATAGCCTCTGAAAAGTTCCCTGAATTCCAAATGTCACACAATCGCAGAAACTATCTGCAGTTGGGAAAACCAGGCCTCTGCTAGAGCACGAGGCAAATCATAGTCAGCTGCTGTGGACAGTCTGAAGCAGCGCCCACTCCATCCCTACACCTGGGATTAAATGAAAGCACAATCTTATATTTCTGTGGATTATTTATTATTTATTTTTTAAGAAACCAAAATTTCAGAATTCTCACTACAGTTCCCACTTCTCCTTTAGGCCATTAATTTTGCTGTGTATAGTGAGAAATTATAAACAGATGTATTTTCAACAAAATAAGAGCTTTTCAGGTCAGTGGCCAAGGTTGTTAAGGAGACCTCTCCTGCTCTTTCTACTGGAGCAGTTTTACCTTTGATGCAGGGAAACAGTAGCAGCTGAACAATCTGTGTTAAATTGCATCTCTTTTACTGGCCGTGGTGGCGCACGCCTGTAATCCCAGCATTTGGGAGGCAGAGGCAGGCAGATTTCTGAGTTTGAGGCCAGCCTGGTCTACAAAGTGAGTTCCAGGACAGCCAAGACTACACAGAGAAACCCTGTCTTGAAAAGCCAAAAAAAAAAAAAATTGCATCTCTTATTTTTTACATAGGTCATAATTTTAATTCCTCCTTTGAAATCTTCATCTATAATTCCTGGGTGCACAATGAATCCTTGGGAAATGAATCCACTCCTTCCCCAGATCGTCCCTACTGTCCCTGAGGGCAAATGACCATAAACTCCAGTAGTTATTTTATAACGGTGAATTTTTGGGGGTAAAGGTGTTTACCTGTGTCCAAGTCTCAAGCCATGCTGCTTATAGTAGCATGCATTAAATCTCCAATGCCCAGAGGTTTTTGGTCTGTATGTTACTCCTTGGCTGAAAGGACTTGTACTTTGTTTTTTTGGATTTGGTTTTTCGAGACAGGGTTTCTCTGTGTAGTCCTGGCTGTCCTGGAACTCACTCTGTAGACCAGGCTGGCCTCGAACTCAGAAATCCTCCTGCCTCTGCCTCCCAGAGTGCTGGGATTACAGGCGCACACCACCACCGCCCGGCAGGACTTGTACTTTTTGCTGCAGGAGGGCATTAAGCTAGGCCCCCAAGGCCATTTCTTGGTAAGAAGTAAAATCTCTCCCTTTGACCTACAGTCATTGGTCCAGTGGCAGCCCCGAAGCCTAGGCATTCTTTCTGGTTTATATTTAGGAAAACCATTGCTTTTAAAGATGCCGTATTTACAATTTTGTTGCAAATGACCATATTTCCCACTATTAAAGCACCAGGAATTTTGAGGTCTTAGACCTTTATTTGCGTCGTCACAATCTCTTTGCGAATGACCATATTTCCTAAAGTTGAAGCACCGGGCATTTTGATATCAGAGTCCTCTAGCTATAGCTTGACTTATGATATTAACATGGTACACATTAGACCTAATATCAGTTATAACTCTTATCCACTAGCCCATAAGTGCTGCTCTCGCCTTTCTACACATTTTTTTTTTCAAGACAGGGTTTCTCTGTGTAGCCCTGGCTGTCCTGGAACTCACTCTGTAGACCAGGCTGGCCTCGAACTCAGAAATCCGCCTGCCTCTGTCTCCCAAGTGCTGGGATTTCAGGCGCTGCTCTCGCCTTTAATGGTTTAATAACTTTTTTACATTTGGTATTTGTATTTTCATGCGCCAAGGTCTTTATCAACACACATCTTTTGTCAGAATCTTATACGACTTTGTTTACAGCTGAGACTAATCTTTGTAAAAAAACAAAAAAAAAAACAACAAACGGGGGTTGGGGGATGGTGATGGTAGTGCTGGATCGAGATGGCTCAGCGGTTAAGAGCACTGACTGCTCTTCCAAAAGTCCTGAGTTCAATTCCCAGCAACCACATGGTGGCTCACAACCATCTGTAATAATATCTGACTCCCTCTTCTGGGGTGTCTGAAGACAGCTACAGTGTATTTACATATAATAAATAAATAAATATTAAAAAACAAAACAAAACGGTGAAAGCTTCTCCAGAGCCTTATATAATCTTTGTAAACAAGATGGATTTCCTCCCCCCCCTTAACTTTATCTCAAGCTTTTTTTTTTTTTTTTTTTTTTTTTTGGTTTTTCGAGACAGGGTTTCTCTGTGTAGCCCTGGCTGTCCTGGAACTCACTCTGTAGACCAGGCTGGCCTTGAACTCAGAAATCTGCCTGCCTCTGCCTCTCAAGTGCTGGGATTACAGGCGTGCGCCACCAAGCCCGGCAAGCTTTTTTTTTTTTAAAGAATGATTTACTTTATGTACATAAGTACATTGTAGCTGTATTCAAACACACCAGAAGAGGGCATCTGATCTCTTTACATATGGTTGTAAACCACCATGTGGTTGCTGGGATTGAACTCAGGACCTCTGGAAGAACAGTGTTCCTGACCACTGAGCCATCTCTCCGGTTGTGTCCCAAGCTCTTAAAGCCACTAAACATGGTTCTATAGTAAACCTACAGTTGCACAACATAGGCTTGCTAATGGTTGAAACAAGATTATGACGAGGAAGGAGGAAGCATGGTGTCCTATAGAAATGATCGATCTAAGGAATTTTTAAAAGGCCATGGTTTCATATAGAACGCACTCGCTTTATATGACAAATTCTAAATAACTGGGCCACTCAACATAGAATTACTCCCCAAGACCGGAAGGGATTGGTGACAGAGGTAGAAGAGGCTAGTCTGCAGTCACACAGTGGTAACCGTGGAGGAGGGAAGAAGCTGCCAATACTGAACAGCCAAACAGAGCGAGGGGAATGAATGTCAAAGACCAGCAGCTGGGCGAAGGGTGGTGCTCTAACGTACAAGAGCAGATGCAATTTTCTGGTGAGATTATACCTCTCTCTTGAAATGACCCTTTCATCAGCTTGCCCTCCGACTTTCTCAGCTTTTCTCCCACTCAACCGCCCTACCGCCCTCCAGTGAAGTTTCTTTCCCTCTTTTTTCCTGCAGGAAACTCCTGCCCTCAGGATTGAACCTTTGTTCTTTTGGCGTTTCCACCTCCACCCTCGACCTCTCAGTGTTGCAACTCTGCTCTGCAACCCTTCAGGAAAGTCCTTTTTATTTTCCCAGTTCGGCCTTTTGTTTGTTTCTCAGGCCCCTCCATTTCCACCTGCACTTTTTTTCAACTGCTCTGCCAGTCTTTCAACCTGTTTGAAACAAAATATAGGAAGAAAAAGTAGAAAATTTCATCTGGGAGCAAAGTAGGGGGATATCCCAGTGGCAGCAGCTGCAATAAACTTCTGGCTCTCCTCTTGAAAGAAAAAAAAAAAAACATTCTTTTGTTCTCTGCTCTTTCCTCTACTGCATTTGAAATCAGATTTCCCATTTTCATCCTTTTGAGCCCTATCCTGAGGCACCACTTGGAGCTGGTCTTTGCTACTTTGTGGTTTCTTCTTTTTCCCACCCTTTACTTTAGCTCCTCCCCCTTTCACTTCTTTTTATTTTTATTTTTATTTATTTATTTTTTTTACAGGGTTTCTCTGTGTAGTCCTGGCTGTCCTGGAACTCACTCTGTAGACCAGGCTGGCTCGAACTCAGAAATCCGCCTGCCTCTGCCTTCCAAGTGCTGGGATTACAGGCGTGTGCCACCACGCCCGGCCCCCCTTTCACTTCTTATCTCTAGATAGAAAAGGATAGGATGAGAGAGAGAGAGAGAGAGAGAGAGAGAATCTTGATTCTAATTTTTCTTGTGTTTTGTTTTTGAGCCTAACTAACAAATAGCAACTAAACCCTCCCCCCACCCTCTGAATCCCACCAACCCTGCCTCTCTCAGGGCCCTTGAATTTATATACCCTTTGAAAAGTTCTCAGAATTCCAAATATCACACAATCACAGGAATTATCTGCAGCTGGCAAAACCACACCCCTGCTAGAGCAGGAGGCAAATCATAGCTGCTGTGGACAGTCTGAAGCAGCCCCACATCCCTATACCTGGGATTAAAACGAAAGCACGTTCCCATAATATTTCTGTTCCCCTCCCCCCAAAGAAACCCAAGTTCCAGAATTCTTACTACAGATGGCCCTTTAGACAGCAGAGAAACTTTGCACTGGTGATGGGCAAAGCTTTAGTCAAGAAGAATTTCTGTGTAAGAGCAATTAATGGCTTTGTCTCATTCACTGGCATATGCCCACCGCATACCAGAGTAAGTGCCGGGCTGAGTGTTTTGTAGGACTTCTTTAACAGTAAACCTAAGATCTACACTAGGTGCTTTATCATGTGTTCAGTGATTCCAGAGTCAGCCCAAGCTGAAGATGATGGAGTTAGAATATAAACAAGCTGAAATTAGAGCTAAAATTGTGAAATCATTGGAACATTAGGGACATTTTTGTAGTTATTTAGTATATATATCAAATACTATATTTTTATAAAAGTTTACTTTGTGTGTATGGATGTTTTGCCTGCACATGTGTCTGTCTATCACTTGTGTTCATGGTGCCTGAGGAAGAGGCGGAAGATTAAAGATAATTTATTTTGTAATCCCAACAATAAGTCTATGAGTTATATTCAGTACTCGTACAGTTGGGCGAACAAGGGAATAGATTTTTTTAAAAAAAGTAATCTGCACATGTGCAACAGTCATAGAGATGGTTAGGTTCTGAGCCAAGATCTAAACCTAAGTACTTTAACTCAAGGTTATGTTATTTATCTGGACACAAAACTTGAATGAAAATAGTTTTTTGTTTGTTTAACCTTATAATGCAAATTAAGTATATGCTCCAGGTCTGGTGACTCAGTATTGTAATCTCAGCACTTGTGAGGCTGAGGCAGGAGGATTGCCACACGTTCAAGACTATGTTACATCACAGAGTGAAACCTGGTTTATAGGAAGATGGCTTTGAAGGTCAAGGTACTTTGCCATGAAGCCAGGCAACCTGAGATCTACCCCTGGGATCCATATAGTGGGAGGAGAGAACTGACTTCCGTAAGTTGTTCCTTTTCCTCCATGCATGGGACACAGCACATGGACCCATATGCATCACATTTATAAGTAAATGGAGGACTGTGGAGATGGCTCTATTGGTGTTTGCTGTACCAAATATGAGTACTTAAATTCTGGTACCCAGCATACACCTAAAAACTTGGGCATGTATGCATCTGTAATCCTAGAACTGGGGGGAAGGAGGCAGGAGGATCCCTAGCACTTTTACTGTCAGTCTCACTCTTCAAACTCTGGGCTCGTTGACAGACTCTGTCTTTACAATAAGGTAGAGAACAGCTTTGGAAGATACCTGATGACCTCTGATCTCTGTAGATACATAGGTGCACAGATACACAAAAATTTGTACTTGTGTATTTGTGGGCTCTGGGTGAGTTTCTGATATGTCCTTTTTATTTTCTTCCTACATTATCTTCATGTGGTTATGTTCTCCACCATAATTCGTTGTTTATTTCGAGACTGTCTCTATGTAGCCCTGGCTGTCTTGGAATTCACTCTGTAGACCAGGCTGGCTTTGAACTCAGAGATTCACCTTCCTCTAGCTCACAAGTGTTGGGATTAAAGACATGCACTGCCATGCCCAGCTCTCCATCATAATTAATTTTATTTATATATATTTTGCAGTATTGGGTTTTGAACATGCTAACTAGTATTCTATCACTTAGCTATATTCTCTAGTTCAACTTAAAAAGATTAAATAAATTTTTAGGTATTTAATCAGGTCATAGTGGCACATGCCTTTTTTTTTTTCCCTGAGACAGGGTTTCTCTGTGTAGCCCTGGCTGTCCTGGAACTCACTCTGTAGACCAGGCTGGCCTTGAACTCAGAAATCTGCCTGCTTCTGCCTCCCAAGTGCTGGGATTACAGGCATGCACCACCACCGCCCGGCTTTTTTAGGTATTTAAAAAATGTGTTTTCCTTGCATGTGTATGTACTGTATGAGTGCCTGGTGCTCAGGGAAGTTAGAGGCCTATGGATCCCTTTAACTGAAATTACAAATAGCTGTGAACCACCATATGGGTACTGGGTCCCTCTGAGGATCAACATGTGCTTAACTATTGAGTCATCTCTTCAGTCCCCATTTAAAGAAATCTGAAACATCTTCATGTCTAGCCTAGGTTAACCTGGCACCTCAGCATCCCAGTGGTGGAGTTACATTTGTGGATCATCACGTCGGGCTTACAGTTTTACTCCCGTAGTGATTTGAGAAATGTCTTCTCAACTGTCTCTGGCACTAGTTATTTCTGACTTTTAACCATTGCTGGTCACTAGCTGTCTACCTTTGGCAAGCTGCGTAATCTTCCTGACCCTATTTAATACACATGAGTTTAAATTTCAAGTCTGTCACATGTATCTTTGTCTTTTAATCTCTAGCTTATTTTCCACACCTGTGAGATAGGATGACAAGTACCTGCCTCACAGAGAGTAAGAATTCATCTAAAGCTCTCAGCACAGTGCCCCGCACAGTTCTTGTTCCCCCAAAAGTTATTCAATGTGTTTATTTTTGTGATAATTAGTTCTCTTCTCTAGGGCGCTCAGAAAGAATATTCGTGGTGTTCTAGAAACGTTGAATGTAGGCGGGCCTAACCGCTTCGAGGAAGTAGGAGGTAGCCAGGCTAGCAAGAGAAGCTGGGCCTTGACTTGGCTAGTGCGATAGGGTGGGGTGGGAAGCTGTTTCCTCACTGTGAACAGAAAAAAGACCAGATCCCAGAGAATACACTATGAACACCATAAATTCAGTAAATTTAGCTAATTTTTTTCCTTCTGCTGTTATGGTACAGCCAGGAGAGGGCTGATCAGAAGTAAATTAACACTGGAGTCCCAAGGCCTTGGGCAGAAAAGGGCAGGCCACACCCCAGGAAGACAAGGCCCGAGCTCCTAAAGCTAGTTCTGTCTTCAAATTCATGGATTCTGTCGCGATGAAACACCACCCACCCAAACACAGAGCCCAGCGCCGTTCCCGGTCTCCATCTTTAGACGTGAAAGAATGAGAGCCTGTCAAAGGAGAATCCCGGTTTTAAGAGACTAGGTGGTACGGCGGCTGCCAGGGGACCAAAACGTCTACAAGGTAAAGCTGCAGCCTGAAGCGATTTTTTGACCCCCGACACTTAATGGGCTGTCGAAGACCCGGATGTGTCTGGGACTGGCCGAGGTACCCATTAACGCGCCCCCGCTAGACCATCCCCCTTCTCCATTTATGATTGGATTTTCTTGACGCCAATCACTATTTCTCCAGCCACCCACTCGTCAAGGGTGGGGTGAAGTCTCGGTATCCCGCTTTCTATTGGTAGGAGCAAGAAGAGGAGGGCGGGTAGCCGGCTAAGTTCCTCCAATGGCCGTCGTGGCGTGTGGTTAAGGCGGAGTCAAGGCGCTTGGCAGCTGCCCAATCAGCGTCCTTGTTTGTGTGGTGCCGCCGCCGCCGGTGCAGCCGCCGCCGCCGCTGCTGCCCCTGTCTGTACCGCAGTGTCTGCTCCGCCCGCCTGCCCTCCCCGACCCGGCCCGCCCCCTCCCCCACCCCCGCTCCTGGACCCGCCAGTGGGGTCTGGATCCCACTGTGCCGTCGCCGCCTCCTTTTTCGACGCCTTCACGGCCGCCTGAGGAAGCGACCTGGTCGGGAGTTCCGCCGCCGCTGCCAGGTGAGGAGCTCTGGCCTAGGCCAGCCTGGCCGCCAGCCCGCCAGCCCGCCCGGGGGCGGTGAGGAGAGACGGAGGGAGCGAGGCTGCGAGAAGGCGGCGGTGGGGGAGGGGAAAGGTGGAGGGCGGGGGGAGGGGAAGCGCCCGCGAGCCGACGCCCGCCCGCGCGCCCCCGCCTGGCGTCCCCTCCCCCAGCCCGGCCCGCGCGCCCCCGCCTCGCGCTCCCCTTCACCTCTTCCCCTCCCCCCCCGCGCGCGCGCCCTGGTCTTTCACTTAGGCCTTGCGCGACCCGGCTGGTGTCCCTTCGTGTCTTCTCTTTTCACTCTTTCTCCCCTCCCTCGCTCCCCGTTTCCCTCGCCATCCCCCTTTTCACTCAGTACCTCATGCCCGCCATGCTCCCCTCGGCTCCGGAGCGTCCTCCTCTCTGTTTTTTAACTCTCCGCCCCCAGTAGTGCCCTCGGGGTGCGGGGGCCGCTCCCTGCACTGAGTCCGGTGTTTGACGGCGGATAGGACGAAACGGGGATCCGTGAGGGTGGAGGAAGCACTGGATAATTATCTTTATTTGGGGGGACAGGCTCAGGAGTGCAGAACCTCACCCCTTTATTTCGTCGTCCACCGCTCCCTTGCCCTCCGTAAGAAAAGGGAATTGTCTTGACTTGCGTGGGTTACTTACCTCGTATAGCAACTAAACCACCCATTTTCTCAGCTGGGCGTCTGGGACACACTGGATCTGTTTCTCAGTTCACTTCTCAGCACTTAGAGTACTTTTGCCTCCTTGGGCTCAGTTACCTGAAGGAGCTAGTTAGTCCTGTGAATGAAGAGATTTAGGTGTTAATCGCTGTCCCGGACAGCTTCCCCGCTCTATAAAGGTATGGTGCCTCTATAAAGGTATGAGTTCATCCCAGCGCTAAATTCCCTCCAAACCGGAGATGTTCCTTCATAAGGACTGGCCCTGAGGTGGAGGTGGAGGCATTACCGGTGGGTAGGTAGCGTGTGGATGCTGAAGTTTGCCATGTTTCCCTGTTCTGGAGAGTAAGGTAGCCTCCTGAGAACCAGTGTTCTCATCTGGTAAATGATTTCTTGAAGGGCTTTTGTGTGTGTGCATCAGAGGTGAGAATAATATAAAATAATTTTTTAGAAAACAGAGGCAGTGTTTTCATGCCTACCCAGCAAGATTTGAAATAGTGCTTGAAGTTGTAGTCAAAGTAGGTTTGATCCATGTGGATTGGAGAAGAACTGGTCCTTTTGTAGTTTTTTGGAGTTGTTCCTTTTCCAGAAATTTATAATTTGAATAGACAACAGATGAATGCGGCACAAACTAAGAAGAAATCTTTCCCTTCCACCTCTGCCCTCCAACCATCTTATCCTTCCTACAGCCATGACTGAAGTTTTCTTTTGGCCTCTTTATAGTGTCCGTAAGTTGTTCTGAGAGTTGAATGATTTCTTTATTGCCTTTTCTTTGATACATGGACTTAAATTCTTTCTTGAAGTCTGATGACTACTTTGATTTATATTTTTGGTGCAGGAGAAGTCTTGATAAGAATTGTCGTAGAAGGGGGCTGGAGAGATGTCTCAGGTTAAGAGTACTGACTGCTCTTCCAGAGGACTCAGGTTCAATTCCCAGCACCCACAAGGATGTCTGAAACTCTATAATCTGACACCCTGGGGATGGGGGAAGAGAGAGAGAGAATATTGTTCTAGAGTAGCAATAGTTGTGTGTGTGCTTGATTGGTAAGGAGGCAACTTTGGGTGATATTAAAGATAATGGTGTGGAGGGGTTAAGCTCATTTTGAGGGAAAGAAGATATATCTGTTGGAAATGTAACACCACAGATGCTGGGCTGGGTCAGGCATAGACTTTCCTTGGGCTTTTTAAGAAGGTAGGTTTATAAATAGTCCTTGGTGATTATTGGTCTGATATGATTGATAGACTTTTCATTCCGGGGGCAGTGATTTGGAAGAGATAGGTATTAACAGGAATCAGAGGGCTGGACTGTAGGTTGAATGACCTAGTTTGAGAAGAGATGAGGTTTATATAGATTTCTGTGCTACCTATTCTTTAGATGAGAACATTTTTAATGAGGTGAGAGTGATTTGTGCTTGACATCAGTATCCATCTTTATGGCATTGTGGTTTGCTTCCCCTGACTATGTCATGTCTTTTAACTTCCTGTTTAGATAGTCTTAACAGGGTTTGAATAGAAGCTACGTTAAATACTTGCCTAGAAACAAAGTTATCCTGGTTCCCTGATCTGCACTTCAAATATAAATTGTGGCAGTAACTTAAACTGTGTTTAGCATAGGGGCACAGGGGGCGGAGAGAGGTAAGGAATTTTTTTCTAGCCCTCACAGCTCTATAGTACTTCTAAAGTTTGTTTTTCCTAGGATCATGATTGTAATCTCAACACTCGGGAAATTGAAGGAGGATTCTTTGTATTTGAAGCAGCTTAAACTACATAGTGAGTTCAAGATAGCTAGAGCTACTGAATTAAGACACATTCTCAAAACAAAACCCCAAACAAAAAAGCTGGCACAGGCCTTTCATCCTGAGCTGGGGATGAGGAGTTCAAGGTCATCTTCTGTTTTATATCACTTTTGAGTTCTCCTATACCCTCCCTCAAAACTCAAAAAAAAAAAAAAAAAAAAAAAGGCCTGTGTGTTTTCCCTTCTTTGTTGCAGGTGGTAGAGTTTCTCTGTCACTTTCTTTGGTTCAACTAGGCCTACTGGACACTCTGGATTGGGCCCTGGTTAAGAGTTCAGTTGCAGTTGGGTGGTGGTAGAGGCAGGAGGATCTCTGTTTGAGGCCAGCCTAGTCTACAGAGTGAGTTCAGAACAATCACGGCTATACGGAGAAACTCTGCCTTGAAATACAGGGGATAAAAAAGTTTGAGGGTTGAAGAGGTGTCATTGTGCTCAGAAAGGCTAACATCTCAGGATCCCCTTGTCTTTTTTTCTTTGAGACAAGAGTTTCTCTATTGGCTGTGATTGAATTGGCTCTATAGACTAGACGGTGGTAGAATTCATATCCATGTGCCTCTGCTTCCTGAGTGCTGGGGTTCTAGCACTCCTGGCTCTCTTTGTTTTAAGCAGTGACTTATGTTGTTTGCCAAGCAGACCTCTCACCTCCCCTTAATTGATTTTTTTTTTTCCATCTCCCCAAGATGTGTAGCCACCCGTTTAGGAGACAAGCTAACAAGCAGCCCTTCTGCACTTAGCTTAGGAGGCTTGTGTTGCTTTGTGTATTGAGAAAAGTCAAAACGGATTTGGTTGATGAAAAAAACTGCTAGGGAAATCATAAAATTAAGCCATAAGTAGGTTCAAAGGACTTTGTTTCCTAGACCTTTGCAGGATTTACAGCCCAGTGTCCTTAGATGTCAGTGTACAATATCAGGCATTTTGTGAGGCACATTGGAAGGAAAGGTATTTAAAAAAACACACACCTAGATTGATTCCAACTCTAGTTCTAGCATAAAACTGTCCACCTGCTTATTGCTTGAGGAAAATCCCATCAACATGATGCTACACACAGTTGCAATCAATTAATTTCAGCTAAGTATGGAAAAAGAATTTGTTTGTGGAAAAGAATGACTTTGGGGGAGAAAATAATTATTTTTGCTTATATTCTGCAGTCTGAAGGTTTTTCTATATATTGTTTGGGGACTTTTACCAATTTCAGTTGGTGAAGCAGGGATCCTTTTTCTCAGTGTAATAGTGACAAAAGTGTCTGCAGATAGGTCTAGATAGGAATTGAACCCCTCCTTATATATCTTTTACCCTCTCTTGGTAGATTCATAAAATGCTTCAATGCTACCTGAGTTCTTTGGATAGGAGAGGAATGACACATGGTCATTAAGGCTTTATAAGTTGTCTCTGTGATATGTAATGTTTTCCTCAGAATACCTTAAATTGCCATTGCCTTGAATTATTTACAACTGGCCAGAAACTTCAAGAGTTTGGGATTGTAGTAGCAAGAGTAACAGGTGCATACTTTGTTTCTGTTTTATTTGGTTTGGTTTCTTTTTTGAGTAGGGTCTGGTCTGGAACTCTCAGAGATTCACCTACATCTATTGAGTGCTGGGATTAAAAGCCTATGCTCCCATGCCTGGTTAGTTTGTTTTGAGGTATAAAATGTTCAAATCCCAGATATAAAAGAGTCATAGTGATTGCACATCTTTGGTATGAGAATTTGAGACATTTTCTTACTGTAGCTCATGCTGGTCTTCAACTGCCAGTGTGATCCTTTTGCTTTAGCCTTCCAAGTTAAGTGTGTGCTATACCACCAGGTGTGTTTGCTTATTTTTATTTATTTATTTATTTATTTATTTATTTAGGTTTTTTCAGTTAGCAACTTGATACACAGACCAGGCTGACCTAAGACTCTTCCTCCCTCCTGTCATAGCCTCTCAAATCTTGGGATTACAGGTGTGCATGCTTACACCCACCATTGATTTTAATGAATTAATTTAGTAGTGATAGTTTATTTGAGACAGGGTCTCATTATGTCTGGAACTCACTGTGTGGACCAGGCTGGCCTCAAAGTCATAGAGTCTGTCTACCTCTGCCTTCCAAGTGCTGGGACTAAACGTGTCCACTACTATGCTGGGAATTTTTTTTTTAAATATATATATTATCCAGTAGACTGCTAAAGAAATTAAGCAAATTATTAATTGTTGAAACCGCTTATTGTAATTACACTTGACGGGTACACAATTTTTAGATAATTCATATTATTATTATTATTATTATTATTATTATTTGAACCTAACTACTTTCAGATCAAAACTGTTGATTTTGTCTTGTTTGGACTGTGTACAGGAGAGTTAAATTTATAACCTTCCAAAATATGGATTGGGACATAAAGAGAATTTTTATTAGGCATCAGGAATAATAAATTCTTCTAGAGCCGGGTGGTGGTGGCGCACACCTGTAATCCCAGCACTTGGGAGGCAGAGGCAGGTGGATTTCTGAGTTCGAGGACAGCCTGGTCTACAGTGTGAGTTCAAGGACAGCCAGGGCTATACAGAGAAACCCTGTCTTGAAAAAACCAAAATCCAAAAAAAAAAAAAAAAAAATTCTTCTAGTATTTGTGAGGGATTTGCAAGTGTTAACTAGAGGGCTTACATTATTTACAGTGAACTTTTTTTTTATTTTATTTATTTTTTTTAAAAATATGGAACACTTCACGAATTTGCGTGTCATCCTTGCGCAGGGGCCATGCTAATCTTCTCTGTATCGTTCCAATTTTAGTATATGTGCTGCCGAAGCGAGCACAAATAGACCAATCTTTTTAAACGAATCCCAATTCTTTAGATAGATTTTTACAGTAAGAAGTAAAGAGAGGTCTCACCGAGATTTGAACTCGGATCGCTGGATTCAGAGTCCAGAAAGTAAACTTTTTTTAAAGATTTATTTATTTATTTATTTTATGTGAGCACATTTTTGCAGTCTTCAGACATACCAGAAAAGGGCATGTGATCTCATTACAGATGGTTGTGGGTCACCACGTGGTTGCTGGGAATTGAACTCAGGACCTTTGAAAGAGCAGTCAGTGCTCTTAATCGCTGAGCCATCTCTCCAGTCCTACAGTGAACTTTTTATAGTCTGGATGTGGAATTCTGGAAATAGAGAATAGACTAATACATGGCAAAGTGAAATAGTGAAGTGTAGGTGTAGAGAAGTACTGGATCCCAGGCATGAGCCTCCATGCTGACTAAATGCCATCTTTTTTTGTTTGTTTTTTGAGACAGGGTTTCTCTGTATAGCCCTGGCTGTCCTGGAACTCACTCTGTAGACCAGGCTGGCCTCGAACTCAGAAATCCTCCTGCCTCTGCCTCCCAAATGCTGGGATTACAGGCGTGCGCCACCACGCCCGGCTTAAATGCCATCTTTTTAATGAGGCCTTATTTCTACCATGTGCTTTTTTTTCTTTTCTTTTTTGAAGGGGTTTAACTTAGGGCTTTCCCATGCTAGGCAAGTGCTCCTACAACTGAGCTGTAAATATAGACCCTTATACTCTTTTTGTTTTTCATGAGCTGTAGTTTGTTTGTGACCATTCCAGATTCTCCTGCCTCAGTCTTCCAAGTACTGAGAGGACTGCCTGCTTATCAGAAAATAGCTACTTTTTTTTACACTGAGATAATACAGCTAATTGCCACATATCTTTCATATAATTGCTTCAATGCCATATTTTCTTTATTTTTATTTTACTTTTTATTTATGGGTGGTTTGCCTACATGGATGTCTTTACCTCTGGAACTGGAGT
Organism: Apodemus agrarius; assembly: GCA_964023405.1. Lineage (NCBI taxonomy): Eukaryota > Metazoa > Chordata > Mammalia > Rodentia > Muridae > Apodemus > Apodemus agrarius. Next base: position 77,929,864 of record OZ030007.1, on the reverse strand, counting down.
TACAGTTGTTAGCTGCCATGTGATTGCTGGGAATTAAACCTGGGTCCATGTAATAAGCAGCCAGTGTTTGCAGCTCCTGAGACATCTCTTCAGCCCTTGTTTTATTTTTATTTTTTTGAGGCAAGGATTCATTTAGTGCCTGGACTAGCCTATTTCATTCAGCCTCTGAAGTACTGGGATCACAGGCATGAGCCTCTAAATGCCATCTTTTTTTTTTTTTTTTTAAAGATTCATTTATTTATTATATGTAAGTACACTCTAGCTGTCTTCAGACACCAGAAGAGGGCGTCAGATCTCTTTATGAGATGGTTGTGAGCCACCATGTGGGTTCTGGGATTTGAACTCATGACTTTCGGAAGAGCAGTCAGTGTTCTTGCCCACTGAGCCATCTCTCCAGCCCCTAAATGCCATCTTTTTATTGAGGCCTTATTTCTACCATTTATTTTTATTTTTACTTTATGTGTATAACTGTTTTGTCTTTATGTATTTATGTGGACTATGCATGCCTGTTTTCTATGGAGGCCAGAAGACAGACAGGAGTCACCATGAGGGTGATAGGAACTAAACATGGGTTCTCTTGAAGAACAGCTAGTGTGCTCAGCTAGTGTTGAGTTCTTACCCTAGCCCTGAATTTTATTTGTGTGTGTGTGTGTGTGTGTGTGTATAAAAATGCCTTTACTTGCTGAGGCACCTTACTGTCCACCCGTCTATTTATCTATCCATTTATCTATTTATTTATTTATTTATTTATTTATTTATTTATCGAGAATGGTCTCAGCTATCATAGGCTGGCTTTAAACATACTATGGAATTGAGGATGATCTTGAAGTTCTGATTCTGTTGCTGCTTCTTCACAAATCCTGAAATATAAGCATTCACCATCACATCGAGTTTTCCTAACTCTTTAGAATCTTACCTTCAGCTCCCACGGGCATGTTACCGTCTGTAATTCCAGTTCAAAGGAACATGACATCACACAGACATCACACAAATTCAGGCAAAAACACCAAAGCACATAAAATAAAAATAAACAAATTATTTTTTAAAAGGAATTATGTAAATAATGACAAAAAGATAGCCTCTCCATTGAAATAAGTAATTTTTAATTACTAAGAATTAAAGTATATTAATTTAAGCATATTAAGTATATTATTATATTCTACCTAAAGGTAAACGTGTCTATCTCCATATTGTTACTCCAAATATAACACTCCCATTAATATTATTTCCCTTTTGAGTCATTGAGTCATCAAAACCAGAAATGTGAGCATCATTGACATGCCCCCTTTTTTAAAATAATAATTTGTATGTATTCTTTGAGAATGTATGCAATGTACTTTATCATAATCACCTTCCATTTCCCCTCTCCAACTCCCTCTCTTTTTGTGTTTTCTTTGAGACAGTGTATAGCTATGTAAACCAGGCTGGTGTTGAACTTGTGGTTCTCTTGTCTCAGCCTTTTTTTTTTGTTGTTGTTGTTGTTGTTGTTGTTGTTGTTGTTTTTCCGAGACAGGGTTTCTCTGTGTAGCTCTGGCTGTCCTGGAACTCACTCTGTAGACCAGGCTGGCCTCGAACTCAGAAATCCACCTGCCTCTGCCTCCCAAGTGCTGGGATTAAAGGCGTGCGCCACCACTGCCGCCGCCCGGCTTTTTTTTTTTTTTTTTTAAACAATTTTGTTTATTTTTAAAAATCAATTTATTTATATATATTATGTATGTGAGTACACTATCACTCTCTTCAGACATACAGAAGAGGGCATCTGATCCCATTACAGATGGTTGTGTGGATGCTGGGAATTGAACTCAGGACCTCTGGAAGAACAGTCAGTGCTCCTAACCACTGAGCCATCTCTCCAGCCCTTTGTCTCAGCTTCTTAAATGCCAAAATTGTTTAGTTTACATGTACCACTAGGCCCATTACTTTTATTTGTTATTTTGTGTGTCTGTCTCTCAATCTTTGGTTTCTTCTGAATATTTTCACAAAGTTTTTTTGTTTGTTTGTTTATGTGTAGTTTTGGAGGAAAAGGTGGGGGTTTCTAGAAAAGTTTTTTCTGTGAAACCTTGGCTGTCCTAGAACTTATTCTGTAGAGCAGGTTGGCTTTGAACTCAAAAAGATTCACCTGCCTCTGCTTCCTGAGTACCAGGATTAAAGACATATAATATGCCACTGTGCATGGTCTGTGTGTCTTAAGATAGGTTCTGTAGCCCAGGATGGATAGGTGTGGGAGAATGATCTCAAATCTGATCTTGCTTTACTTCCAACTGCTGGAATTATAGTTGTGTGCTCCTAGGTTCTGGTTGGCTAGCTATTTTGAGACTTGATCTCATTCTTTAGGCCAGACTGGCCTAGAATGTACTATGTAGACCAAGCTGGATTCAAACTTTGAGCAAATTATTTGACTGTTTCCTGGGTGCTGGGATTACTGACATGCACTACCAGACTGGGCACCATGATCTTTTATAATCCTTTTTAGACTTGGTGCATTCCCCCTTTTCTTTTTGGAGGTAGAGTGTCATTGTGGTCAAGGCTGACTCAGAGGTTTATATTGCCTAGACCATCTTTTAACTTTTTCTTTTTTTTGGTTTCGAGACAGGGTTTCTCTGTGTGGTCCTGGCTGTCCTGGAACTCACTCTGTAGACCAGGCTGTCCTCGAACTCAGAAATCTGCCTGCCTCTGCCTCCCAAGTGCTGGGATTAAAGGCGTGCGCCACCAACACCAGCCATCTTTTAACTTTTAACAAAGTCCTCTTGCTTTGATCTCCTAAGTGCTGGGATTGCAAGCATGGACCACTGTAGTTGACTTATTTTTTTTCTCTAAATGTTTTAATATTTATTTATTTAATTTATGTGCATACACTGTTGCTGTTTTCAGACACACCAGAGGAGGGCATCAGATCCCATTACATATGGTTGTGAGCCACCTTGTGGTTGCTGCGAATTGAACTTAGGACCTCTGGAAAAGCAGTCAGTGTTCTTAACCACTGAGCCATCTCTCCAGCCCAGGTTGACTTAATCTTGTTCTCTTTTAAACTTTGACCATATCGTTTTTTGAAGTTTTCTTTTAAATACCTGAACAGTCTACTTGTTTTTGTTAAAAATATTCAGTAGTTTCCACTCATTGAAAAGATAATATTTAAACTTGCTTAGCATTAAAGGCCATTTATGATCTTGACCTTTGCCTTTTTATCCAGTATGTCTTTTCATTACAATTAACATATGAATAGATACAGTTTTAAATTCTCAGATCAGTCTCCAAATCTCAACTTAAATGCTGCTTTCTCTGGAAAGCCTTTTCTTACTTGCCCATAAAGATTTAAATACAATTTCTTTTATTTCACTGTACTTTATAAATATTTCTTTAGTAGCCTGTTAGTACCCTAAAAGAAAAATACAGTGGTTCAATTCAAAGCACTGGTTGCTCTTCTAGAGGACCCAATTGTCAGAACCCACAAGGTGGCTCACAACTGCCTGTAACTCCTGTCCCAGGGGATCTGATGCCCTCTTTTGGCCTGCTTGGTCACTGCATGCGCATAGTGCACAGACAGCATCCACAAATACAAAATAATAAAAAACAATTAAAATAGCAATGTATTTTCAGTGCCTAAAATGTTGTTTTCTAAAAGATATTTAGGAACATTTGTTGCATAAACAAACATTCCTGTAGCTTGAGAAAATGCTTCATAAATTTAGAAGATGCCCCTTTTGCAGGATTATTGGCTTTTCCTTATATAGTTTGTATAATCTGTTGCCTGTGCCCTGGACTACTTGCTGCCTGACCGACCCTACCAGCCCCTTGGGGGTTAGAGGTGAGATAGTGCAGAGTCAATGACACAGGCTCCAGGATCAGGAGAGAAATTCTACAGCAACACTGCTGCACTTTGAACACTGCTGCAAGCTCCTTTAATATCCTCCACCTGTGCCCCATTGGTCCCATGAAAGCTTCTCTTCTAAACAACAGTTCCTGATTGGCTGGCATTGTCTATACCAGCAATCCTTGGTCTCTCAGGCAGTCCTCATTTAGGTCCTCCTGCAGGAGAGGCTTTTGCGACTGCACTCCAGTATTTACATAAAGGCAGCCAGCAGTTCTTTTCTTTCTTTCTTTCTTTCTTTCTTTCTTTCTTTCTTTCTGTCTGTCTGTCTGTCTTTCTGTCTTTCTTTCTTTCTGTCTGTCTGTCTTTCTTTCTTTCTGTCTGTCTTTCTTTCTTTCTGTCTGTCTTTCTTTCTGTCTGTCTTTCTGTCTTTCTTTCTTTCTGTCTGTCTGTCTTTCTGTCTTTCTTTCTTTCTGTCTTTCTGTCTTTCTGTCTGTCTTTCTGTCTTTCTTTCTTTCTTTCTTTCTTTCTTTCTGTCTTTCTTTCTGTCTTTCTGTCTGTCTGTCTGTCTGTCTTTCTTTTCTTTCTTTTCTTTCTTTTCTTTCTTTCTTTCTTTCTTTCTTTTCTTTCTTTCTCTCTCTCCTCTCTCTCTCTCTCTCTCTCTCTCTCTCTCTTTCTTTCTTTCTTTCTTTCGAGACAGGTTTTCTCTGTATAGCCCTGGCTGTCCTGGAACTCACTCTGTAGACCAGGCTGGCCTCGAACTCAGAAATCCGCCTGCCTCTGCCTCCCAGAGTGCTGGGATTACAGGCGTGCGCTACCACTGCCCGGCCAGCCAGCAGTTCTATCAAAGAGATATCAATCATTCTGGAGGCATGTCACCCAAAGGGGAGATGAAGAACAGCCTACGTGGCGGTCTCATGGATCTCTGCCATCCATGTTTTGATCACTTCCTGGGGGGTAGGGGGGCTCAATTGGGATTTTTGAGAGCCATTAGCACTTGGAGGGTTGCCTTATTTATGGAACACTGCCTAGAGATATGATGTGCAGGACACTTAAACTAATTATTAGTAAAACAATTCCTCCCATCATAGCATAAATTGCTATCCATGAAAGATCAAACAGCCTTTTAATACTGTTCCACACTTTTCCCAAGAACCTAGCATCCAGGGAGAGCACGGATATCCTGGTCACATTGAGGTTGGCTATATTCTCCCCTAACAGCACAGAATAGTTAAGGAATATGTCTGACCAGGTACCTTTAAGATACTGAGCCAGCTGTTGTTGGCTTCAATGGTGTTATGTACCTAGTAAGGGGTTAGGCAGATTGAGTGAAACCTGGAGTCAGTGCCAACAGACATGTCCCTAACTAGGGCCAACACTTCAGGCAAGTCAATCTGTTGTTGTAAAAGTGGATGGCTTGATAAAGATGTTGATTTAAGTACCTCCTGTGACTGCAGTGCCTCAGCTGACTTAGCGACTACAGCATTGACAGTCTCTGCCGTAATGGCTGTCTGGGTCAAGGCAACAGCAGCTGTTGTTGCCCTAGCAATGCCTGCAGTAATGGTCGGAATGATGTAATACCAAAATCCCTCTTTCCCTGGTGTAGGGGTTGTGAGTCTGGGCCATCTGAGTGATAGCATGAAAGTGGGTGGTATTTACCATAGGTATTCAAATAGTGGCTGGTTTCCTTATCAGGATAGCCATTGTTGAATACCCCACCCAGCAGGTGGTCAGGAGACTTTCTCATTAAAGTAGTTAAGGCTGTCTCTGACAGTGGTGGTACTAGTGACCAGAAAGAAACAGGGAGGTCGGACACAGTCTGGGGTGGCTTTCCAGCCAATTTGGCTGCCAATGGTCACATTCATGGGGATTGCCCCAGTCTACATTTTCACTGACCAGTTTATGTGGAAATATGTCCCATTAAAGAGACATCAACCTTTTAGGAGAGTAAAGAGGTGTAAATTAAGACAATTAGAAGGGCCACATAAATCCCAATTGCTCATAATGGGGTCATATCGGAATCTAATGGGAATCCCTGTTAACAATAGGGAGTAATACTGGAAACATCATGTGAGGTAAACCTCCACATACCAGATGTGAGGTTAAATGATAATATTAGGTAGTCCCCAGTGAATTTTACACCTAGTGCAAGCTGGCAGTGCTCCTAAGGGATAGAAAATCCCACAAAAGTGGGCATTTGAGGGACCCTTGGACAGTGAGGCAGGGGTGGACATGATATGCTTGGGTGTGGGGGGGTCCTTTAGGGATTTGTAATTTGTAAGGGGAATGTGAATTTCCACGTCTAACGTGCTATAAGTTAGATTACCATGAAAGTCCCCTGTGGTTATATTGTATAGTTGAATACAAGGGCCAATGGAGGAGATATTAGTGTAAAGCAGAGAATTTCCTCCATGAGCCAGGTGTTTTCTAATTGTGGTATAGTAGTGACTAAGTTTATGAAGCACAAACCCAAACTCAGATTGGAAGATCTTGGTTGAGTCACTTGATTTTTGTTTGGTTTGGTTTTTCAAGACATGTTTTTTCTCTATACCCCTGGCTGTTCTGGGACTCACTCTGAAGACTCAGATCTGTCAGCTTCTAATTCCCAAGTGCTGGGATTAAAGATGTGCACTACCACTGCCTGGCTGTCACTTGATGTCTTTAAGCCTTAATTTCCTAAACTTAGAAAGGATTGCTACTATTTCACTAAGTTTCTATGTTAATAAAACAATTATGCATTTAGTGTTGTTTTGTAAACTATAAAGCACCTTAAGATTTTTATTTTTAATTACATTTAGATGGAGCTAGAGAAATGACATAGTAGTTAAGAGCATTTGTTGCTCTTCCGAAGGGCATGAGTTGGTTCTTCATACCTGTATTGGGTGGCTCATCACCTGTAACTCAACACCAGGAGATTTGACACCTTTTTCTGACCTCTTTATTTGTGTGCCCCCCCCCTTAAAAAGACATTTTTTAAAGGGGGGGGGGTCCCCAGGCATGCATGTGTATCTTTCTCTGCTTGTCTGTCTGTGCATGGGTACAGGTTCCTGTGGAGGTCAGAGGTGTCATATTCCTCTGGAGCTTGAATTAATAGGTAGTTGTAATTGCCTGATATAAGTATTTGGACCCAAACTCTGCAGATAACTCTTGTTATCTGCAAGAGCAGTATGTGCTATTAACTGCTGAGCCATCTCTTTAGCCTTACTTAGAACTTTTTTATTTCTTTTGGTTTTTTAAGATTGGGTTTCTCTGTATAACAGTCTTTGTTGTCTTGGAACTAACTTTGTAGCCCAGGCTGGCCTTGAACTCAAAGAGATCTTCCTAACCCGGTGGTGGTGGCGGTGGCGGTGGCGGCGGCGGCGCGTACCTTTAATCCCAGCACTTGGGAGGCAGAGGCAGTCAAATTTCTGAGTTCAAGGCCAGCGTCTACAGATTGAGTTCCAGGACAGCCAGGGCTACAGGGAAACCCAGTCTCGGAAAGCCAATATATATATATATATATATATATATATATATATATATATATATATATATATAGCTTTCTGCTTAATCCCAAATGCTGGGATTAAGTAAATGCACCACAATGCCTGGCTTCTTTATACAGGGTTTTACTATGCGCGTGCGCACTAATTTTATTTTATTTTTCTTACTTTATTTAATTGTGGAGTGAGGATGGGGTGTCTTCTTGCTTATTTTTTTTGGGGGGGGGTGTTTTTTTCGAGACAGGGTTTCTCTGTATAGCCCTGGCTGTCCTGGAACTCACTCTGTAGACCAGGCTGGCCTCAAACTCCGAAGTCAGCCTGCCTCTGCCTCCCAGAGTGCTGGGATTACAGGTATGTGCCACTACCGCCCGGTGTATTCTTACTTTTATGGAGGTTATAGGACAATTTGCAGGAGCTGATTCCTTCCTGAGTTTTATGGATTGAACTCAGGTTATCAGACTTAGTAGCAGGCATCTTGCTGGCTCCACATAGATTGTTCTGAATTCATGCTTCTCTTCCCTCAGCCTCCTGAGTGTTGTTGGGGGTCATCAGTGTCATCCATTATGGCTGGCTTACCCCACTCCTTTCCCAAATATTTTAAATTGATACTTAACTCTGCACCTTCAGCTTTGGTAGCTATTCCCATTTGACTTTGTATAATGCATTAATATTGAACTGAAAGCTTTTCAAAGAATATGGGCAAGTGGAAAGTGACCTTTTACAGCAGTGTTTTGTAGTTGGCAGGAATATGGCAGTTGCATCTTGAAGAGGGTTTTAAGGAGTACTAAATAGTGGTGATTTATTTGAGATTTAGATCTAATGAGGTATTTTACATACATACCAAATATATAATAAAACTTTATGAAAAAATGAGGGGCTAAAGAGAGCCCACTGGTTAAGAGGGCTTGCTGTAGAGGCTCTGTGTTCTGCCAACAACCTTTGACAGCTCACAGTTGCCTGTAATTCCTATTTTAGGACTCAGATTCCTCTACTGGCCTCTGCAGCACTTTCATATGGATATGTGAGCACATAGACAGACACACAAATAAATAAAAGGATAAATCTTTTTTCCTTTTGAGTTGTTTTTTTTTTTTTTTTTTTTTTTTTTTTTTTTTTTTTTGGTTTTCCGAGACAGGGTTTCTCTGTATAGTCCTGGCTGTCCTGGAACGCACTTTCCTTTTGGTTTTTTGAGACAGAGTTTCTCTGTATCTCTGGCTCTCCTGGGACTTGATCTGTAGGCCAGGCTGGCTTTGAACTTAGATCTACCTGCCTTTGCTTGCCAAATGCTGGCACTAAAAGCGTGCATTACTACTGCCTGGCAAAGCTGGGCGTGGTGGCGCACACCTGTAATCCCAGCACTTGGGAGGCAGAGGCAGGCGGATTTTTGAGTTCGAGGCCAGCCTGGTCTACAGAGTGAGTTCCAGGACAGCCAGGACTACACAGAGAAACCCTGTCTCGAAAAAACAAACAAACAAACAAACAAACAAAAAAAACAACAAAAAAAACCCAAAACAAAACAAAAAACTCAAAAAACCCAAAACTACTGTCTGGCAAAATCTTTTTTTTTTTTTTTTCCCTTGAGACAGGGTTTCTCTGTGTAGTCCTGGCTGTCCTGGAACTCACTCTTTAGACCAGGCTGGCCTCGAACTCAGAAATCCGCCTGCCTCTGCCTCCAAAGTGCTGGGATTAAAGGCGTGTGCCACCACCGCCTGGCACAAAATTTTAAACAAAAAAATGAGAGCATTCAGGCATGGTGGAACACACTTGTATTCTCAGCCTTCAGGAGTCAGAGTCAGAAAGATAGATACAAGTTTGAGGTTAGCCTGGTCAACAAGATGAGTCTAGGCCTTTTCTCAGGATAAAAAAAATAGAGCAAGCCACCAAACCCAAATATCTGTAATTGTTTTTTTTTAAGTATATATTTTTAAATTGTGTGTGTGTGTGTGTGTGTGTGTGTGTGTGTGTGTATGTGTGTGTGGAGAGAGAGAGAGAGAGAGAGAGAGAGAAAGAGAGAGAAAGTGAGAGAAAGTGAGCCATTGACATGGTTCTAGGAATTAAACTCAGGCTTCTGCAAGTGCAGTTTATGAGTATGTGCTCTCGACTGCTGAACTATGTCTCTTGCCCTAGTTTTTAGTTGTTTTGGGGGGGGTGATTTTATTTATTTATTTTTTATCTTGAGGGTTTGTTTTTGTTTGTTTTTTGGTTTTTGGTTTTTCGAGACCACCACACCCGGCTGAGACAGGGTCTTACTATATATTCTTTGGCTGCTTTAGAATTCACAGGGAGTCATCTGTCTCTGCCTCCTCAGTGCTGGGATTAAAGGCATCTGTGTTACTATGCTAGGCATGAAGTTATGAATGTATATATGGAATTACATGATTTTTCTGAACTCAGAAGTTAGTGTTTGGTTGCTGTTGGGAGATCCTTGTCTATACTTACCTCTTAAGGTTTTCAAGTTAATGTTTTTGTTGACCTTTACTTTCCATTTTGCTTTAAATCAAACCTGTGGGTTCCTTGTGGGACACATATCAGATATCATGCCTATCATTTACTTATATGATGATTCCTAATAGTAGCAAAATTATAATTCTGAAGTAGCAACTAAATAATTTTATAGTTGGAGGTTACCACAACTTGAGAAACTGTATTAAAGGGTTGCAGCATTAGGAAGGTTGAGAATCGCTGCTTTAGATTGTCCCCTTTATTTTACTTCACTATTGGAATGTAGAATTTACTTCTTGTTTTGAGAGATGTTGTTTTAATTTTTAATTTTAAAAATGTTCTCCCAAATTATCTCATTCAGTTAGTACCCCCTTTCCTTCCTTTTTAAAGATGAGCAGGATACTTTATACTAACTGATTAAAAAAAGCCTTAAAAACTTTTTGTATAAAAAGGAGTGGGAAACTGGAACTGTATGGATAAAGAAAGGGAGGACCAGAATATACTTGCCACTCTTGAATTTCAAGGGTAAACATTAGGAAGTGTTTTGTGGCATATAGCCCCTGCTTTTTAGATTCCTCTGCTCTACCTCATTTCAATCAGTATCTTGCTTATCAAAAAAAAAATTTTTTTTTTGAAACTGGGTCTCTTATTAGTTTTTTTTTTGTTATCCACGTTATAATTTTGTATTTATTATTATATTTTTACTTACATACTTTACATTCCACTCACTGTCCTACTTCTGGTTTCCCTCTCACACAGTCCTTCCCCCAACCCCTAGTACCCTTCTCCTTGAGAAGGTGGGAGCTCCCCTGTGTAATGTATTCCCCCTCCCCCACGGTGGGGGGGGCATATCAAGTCTCTGAGGCTAAGCAAATCCTCTCCCACTGAGGCCAGATTAAGCAGCTCAGCTAGAAGGCAACAGCTTTTGGGATAGTCCCCACTCCAGTTGTTCAAGACCTACATGAAGACCAAGCTACATATCTGTTACTATATGCGGGGATCCCTAGGTCCAGCCTGTGTGTGTTCTTTGGTTGGTGGTTCAGTCTCTGAGAGCCCCAAAGGTCTAGGTTAGTTAACTCTGTTGGTCTTCCCATGGAGTTCCTATCCCTTTAGAGGCTGGCTCATAATAGTTTTGTTTGTGATTTATTTATCTTATATTTATGAGTATGCTATTGCTCTCTTCAGACACACCAGAAGATAGCATCAGATCCCATTACAGATGGTTGTGAGCTACCATCTGGTTGCTGGGAATTGAATTCAGGACCTTTGGAAAACCAGTTAGTCTTAACCACTGAGCTATCTCTCCAGCCCCTCATAATAGTTTTGAATATAATGGAATTCACTATGTAGACCAGACAAGCTGGAATTAAAGGTGCATACCACAAATTTTGTTAAAACACTCTCTGAGGTACAACGTATATACGGGGGAAAAAAAGTTGTCTATATAGAGAAACAGAATATTGAAAAGATATTTATTTTGAATGAATAAATGAATGAATACATTTATTCATTCATGTGTTAGGCATGCATATGGCTTGTTAGGCATGTGGAGGTTAGAGGACAACTTGTGGGAATGGATTTTCTCTTGGGATTGAATTTGGATTATCAGGCTTGGCAGCAAGTGCCTTTCCTGCTTAGCTGTCTCACCCCAGAAATCTTTTTGTTTCCTCCATTGTCATTCTATCTCCAGAAGGGAACCACTTTTTTTAAATTTGCTATGTTACGTAAATACTCTGTGCTAACCATTTATACCTGTGGAGTGCTTCCTCTGCGTAGTATTCATGTTCATTTGCAAGGTTGAGACTGTCGGACAAAATATACACAGATTTCTTGAGAGCAGAATGATATCTGTTGTTTAATAGAATGATTCTCAACTGGGAGGAGTTTATTCTCCAGTGGATATTTGGTATTGTATGGGAGAGGGGACCTTTTTTTGTTCTTACAGATAGAATTGGTGGTGTTATTCATATTTTGTCTTTAGAGGCCAGAGGTGTTGCTAAACAATCAACAGTACCTAGGACAGCTTTCTTCTCCTCCTCTTCCACCTCAAGATTTATTATTCATACAATGTCATATATACCTACAGGCCAGAAGAGGGCACTAGAACTCACTATAGATGGTTATGAGCCACCATTTGGTTGCTGGGAACTGAACTCAGTACCTCTGGAAGAGCAGCGAGTACTCTTAACCTTTGAACCATCTCTCCAGCCCCCCTAGGGCAGCTTTCTACAACAAAGATCTCTTTTCATCCTCCCAAAGTTAGTAGGACTGAGGTTGAGAAACTGTTCTAGTTGGTTAGAATATATTGTAGCATTATAGCAATAAGCTATATGTTAAATTATTGAAGACCCAATCTGCTTTTGAAATTTTTGTGGGAACTCTCTATTGTGTGATCCCAGCCATCAGGAAGCTGAGACAGAATGATTGATAATTCCAGGTTAACTGCGATACAAAGCGAAAGTCTGCTCAGCCAAACAAAGCAACCCTTCCCAAAGACACAAAATCTGTTTTTGTTTTTGTTTTTGTTTTTTTTTTCTGAGACAGGGTTTCTCTGTATAGCCCTGGCTGTCCTGTAACTCACTCTGTAGACCATGCTGGCCTCGAACTCAGAAATCCGCCTGCCTCTGCCTCCCAAGTGCTGGGATTACAGGCGTGCGCCACCACCGCCCGGCCAGGAGCAAGCATTCTTAACTGCTGAGTCTATGTGTCCAGCAATGGACAGGCGTGATAAATGACCAAAATTCTACATTGAGAAATAGATTGTTTAAATTTTTTTCTTGCCGGGCAGTGGTGGCGCACACCTGTAATCCCAGCACTTGGGAGGCAGAGGCAGGTGGATTTCTGAGTTCGAGGCCAGCCTGGTCTACAGAGTGAGTTACAGGACAGCCAGGGCTATACAGAGAAACCCTGTCTCGGTGAAAAAAATTTTTTTTCTTAAAATTTATTTTGTGAATGTTTTGTATAGTGTGTGTGTGTGTGTGTGTGTGTGTCTATGTAACTGCATGTCAGCCATAGCATGCTTTTGGAGGGAGGCCAGAGAACAGTTTTCAAGAGTCTGTTCTCTCCTAACATGGTGCATTCCAGAGAACAAAGTGTGGTTATTAGGCCTGGTGTCAAGTGCCTTTCCTACCCACTACCCACTTAGCCATCTTTCTGCTCCTACTCTATCACTTCTGATTTAAATTTTTTTGATCATCTACAGCTTAATTGATGTATATGGAAATGCTTTAATATAGTTTGTCCATAGTCATCTTTTTTTTTTTTTTCCCCCAAGACAGAGTTTCTCTTTGTAGCCCTGGCTGTCCTGGAACTCACTCTGTAGACCAGGCTGGTCTCGAACTCAGAAATCCGCCTGCCTCTGCCTCCCAGAGTGCTGGGATTACAGGCGTGTGCTACCACCGCCTGGCTCATAGTCTTCTAACTATAGGTGAATGATGCTGCTTTGATTCAAAAGATCCTTTAGTACTACATTTAATTTTTTTGTTTTTGTTTTTGTTTTTTTGAGACAGGGTTTCTCTGTGTAGTTCCGGCTGTCCTGGAACTCACTCTGTAGACCAGGCTGGCCTAGAACTCAGAAATCGCCTGCCTCTGCCTCCCAAGTGCTGGGATTAAAGGCGTGTGCCACCAACGGCAGGCTACATTTAATTTTTGAAATTATATCATGTGTTTGTAATTTTTTTTCTGCAAGTATGTATGTGTATCACATGTGTGTCTGAGGTCAGAAGAAGGCATTAGATCCCTTGGAAATAGAGTTATGGGTGGTTGTGAGCCATCATGTGGGATGTAGGAATCAAACCTAGGTCTGCTGCAAGAGAAGCAAGTTTGTTTTGTTTTTTTTTATGGCTCATCAAAACAGGACTTCTCCGTGTAGCCCTGGCTGTCCTGGAACCTGCTCTGTAGACTAGGCTGGCTTTGAACTCAGTTCTGCCTGCTTCTGCCTCCCAAGTGCTAGAATTAATGGCATATACCACCACTATTTGGCAGCAGTTTTTTTTCCCCCTAATTACTCAGATATCTCTCTAGACACTGTATTTAAATTATTTTTAAAATTATTATTATGTGTGTTTTGTTTTTTGTTTTGTTTTGTTTTGTTTTTCGAGACAGGGTTTCTCTTTGTAGTCCTGGCTGTCCTGGAACTCACTCTGTAGACCAGGCTGGCCTCGAACTCAGAAATCCGCCTGCCTCTGCCTCCCAAGTGCTGGGATCACAGGTGTGCGCCACCACACCCGGCTGTGTGTTTTGTTTTTTGAGATAGGGTTTTCTCTGTGTAATTGCCTTGGCTGTCCTGGAACTCATTTTGTAGACCACGCTGGTCTTGAGTGTGCAGAGATTCACTTGCGTATGCCTCCTGAGTGCTGGAATGAAAGGCATTGACCACCACACCTGGTTAGTTATTACTTTTTTTTTTTTTTTTTTTTTTTTTTTTTTTTTTGGTTTTTCGAGACAGGGTTTCTCTGTGTAGTCCTGGCTGTCCTGGAACTCACTCTGTAGACCAGGCTGGCCTCGAACTCAGAAATCCGCCTGCCTCTGCCTCCCAAGTGCGGGGATTACAGGCGTGCGCCACCACGCCCGGCCCAGTTATTACTATTTTTGAAGACAGGGCCTCAATATGAGGCCCAAGCTAGTCTGGAACTTCCTGTGTTGTTTAGGGTGGCCTTGGACTTACAAGGATCTTCCTTCCTTTGCCTTATGAGTGGTGAGGTGAAAAGAAGTATGTTCTGGGCTGGAGATATGGCTCAGTGGTTAAGAGCGCTCTTCCAAAGGTTCTGGGTTCAATTCCCAGCAATCATATGGTGGCTTACAACTATCTGTAATGGGATCTGTTGCCCTCTTCTGGTGTGTCTGAAGAGCCACTCATATGCATAAAATTAATAAGTCTTAAAAAAAAATACATGAACCACTACACCTGTCCAAAGAAAACTTTTTTTTTTTGAGAACACTACCCATGTTTCTGGCAAAAATTTAATTTTAAAAACTAAGGGGTAGAGAGAGATGGCTCTGTCGTTACAAGTACTGTCTGCTTTTCCTGAAAACCCTGGTTTGATTCCCAGCACCCACATGACAGCAAACAGCAGTCAGGAGCTCTCTAGTTACAGTGATTAGACTACTTCTTCTAGTTTCTATGGACACTGCATGCAAGTAGCACACAGACAATGCAGACAAGATGTTCATTCACATAAGATAAATTACTACTACTACTACTACTACTACTACTACTACTGTGTTTTGAGACAGGGTCTCAAACTATTTAGCTCTGGCTGTTCTGGAACTCAATTGTATAGACCAGACTGGTGTCAAATTTGTAAGAGGTTCATCTGCTGCCTCCTCCTGAGTGCTGGGATTAAGATGTGCAATACCAGCTGGGCGGTGGTGGAGCACGCCTCTAATCCCAGCACAGAGGCAGGCGGATTTCTGAGTTCGAGGCCAGCCTGGTCTACAAAGTGAGTTAGTTCCAGGACAGCCAGGACTACACAGAGAAACCCTGTCTCGAAAAACAAAAAAAACAAAAAAAAAAAACAAAAAAAAAAAAAAAAAAAAAAAAAAAAAGATGTGCAATACCATACCTGCCAAAAACAAATTTTAAATAAATTAAAAAAAAATTTCAATTTAAATATCTCCTTCCAGCAGCTAAAGAGATGGCTCAGTGCTTAAGAGCATTTGTTGCTCTTGCAGAGGACCCAGGTTTGGTTCAAAGGCCCTTGTGTGCAAATTCTTGTGTGCTACGTCAAATATGGAGGACAGAGGACAACCTTGTGGTTGTTATCTTTCAGGGTCAAGTGGCACAGGGTCTTTGTTGTTTGTGATTTCGAATGACAGGCAAGCCAGCTAGTGAGTTTCTAGGAATCCTCCTGTGTCTGCCTCTCATCTTGCTGTAGGAGCTTTGGTATTATAGATCCACTTAACCTGTACGCATACACATATGTGTAAGGTATTTTGTTTTACATACATGGCTATTTTGTCTGCATTTGTATCTATGTACCACTTGTATGTCTGGTGCCTGCAGAGACCAGAAGAAGGCATTGAATCTCTTGGTATTGGCATTATGTGAGCTGCCATGTGTGTGCTAGAATTGAATCCAAGTTCTTGGAAAGAGCAGCCAGTGCTCTTAACTACTGAGCCATCTCTCCAACACCCTTAATCAGTTTTTGATAGATGGTCCATACATATGGTAGTAAATTTACAACTCAAATAATGGGTTTACAATGAAAAAAGGACACTTCTCTGGAGGCAGATTATCCCTGTGTTTTGGAATCTTTTTTTTTTTTTTTTTTTTTTTTTTGGAGGGGGTCTTTTGAGACAGGGTTTCTCTGAATAGCCTTGGCTGTCCTGGAACTCACTCTGTAGACCAGGCTGGCCTTGAACTCAGAAATCTGCCTGCCTCTGCCTCCCAAGTGCTGGGATTAAAGGCGGCCGCCGCCGCCGCCGCCGCCGCCGCCGCCGCCGCCGCCGCCGCCGCCGCCACCACCACCACCACCCGGCAATGTGCTTTGGAATCTTTATATAGATAGATTGACTTATTCACCCCTCCCCTTAAAACTTTATGTACTAAAGAACTTTCAATTATACATCTAAATCTAGAATAACATAATTTCCATCAAGTTTGAAACATCAGGTTTCAAAATTATCATTCTTTATAATGAATTTTAATGTTGAAAATATTAAAAAAGCATATTTTGAAAGTACATATATTAGCAGCATGAGTTTTTTCTCTGGTACTGCATATATATCAGTGCCTCCTTCATACTAGGCAAATGGTGTGTCGCTGACCTTTGCCCTTGGCCCTTTTTATGTTTCTTATCTTGATGCAGGGCTCAGTAAGTCATACAGGCTGGCTTTGAATTCACTCTGAAGCCTAGGAAGGCCCTTAACCTGTGGTTCTTTCTCCTCTTTCAGTCTCTCTTGGTAAAGAGCAATGGAAGAATGCGATACCAAAGTAAAATCAAGTGTTTAAAAAAGATGTGAAAGTACCTTTTTTACCTCCTTATGTGAGGTTGTAAGACAAACAAGCATTTTAAGGTGTTTGGGTTGAGTTGTATTTTGAGGGGTGGGTTTTTTTTTTTTTGTTTTGTTTTTTTGTTTTTTGTTTTTTGTTTTTTGGATTTGTTTTTTTCAAGACAGGGTTTCTCTGTATAGCCCTGGCTGTCCTGGAATTCACTCTGTAGACCAGGCTGGCCTCAAACTCCGAAGTCAGCCTGCCTCTGCCTCCCAGAGTGCTGGTATTACAGGCGTGCGCCACCACTGCCCAGCTGGATTGTTTGTTTTTAGATTTAATTTTGTGTGTGTATGTTGATGTGACAATGTACACATGGGTGCTGGTGTCTCCAGAGGCCAGAGTGTTGGATCCCTATAGAGCTGCTTGGGAACTAGACTTAGATTTTCTAATAAGGGTAGCACGTACTCTTAAACTGTGAACCATCTCTCTGGTCCAGGAGGGGGAGTGTGTGTGTACATGCACACCTGCTACACCATGCATGGAGATCTAAGGACAGCTTGCAGGAGCCTGTTCTGCTGTATGGGTTTGGAGGATAAAACTCTGGTTATCAGGTTTGGTGGCAAGAACCTGAGCCATCTCACAGGACTTTTTTTCTTAGAGATGAGTCTTCCTGTCTGGTTTGTCTGGAATGTGGATCATGCTGGATTTGAACATGTGGCAATCCTTTCACCTGTCAGTTTTGGGGATTGTGGATATTTGTCATATCTAGCTGAGGGTTGAATTTCATTGTCAGATAAATGGTTTGCCTAAAATAGAAAGAACTTGATGCCTTTCAAAGATAGAGGAAAGGAAATAGAGAATGAAACCAGGCCAGCAGTCAAGCATTAAGAAACTAGAGCCAGGCTGTGGTGCTAGGTAATCCCAGAACTCAGGAGGCAGAATCAGGCAGATCTCTTAAGTTTGAGGCTAGCCTGGACTACAGAGTGAGTTCTAAAACAGCCAGGGCTAGACAGAGAGACCCTGTCTCAAAATGAAAAGAAAGAGAAAAGAAATCATTTGTCTATGCTCCTGGTTACCCAGAAACAATAGTATCTGTGACTACAAGAAGAAGACTAGGTCAGGAATTAGGACTACCTTAATCTTGTACTTGTGGACTCTGTTAGAGTTGTTTTGCCTTCTGGAAAGATTAATTTTATAAGTGTTAACTACTTTAATGCTGTAAGCGATCATGTTTCTGTTTCCTAGGAGTAGATAGTGCAATGCCTCAATTCCTTTGGGAAAGAAAACTCCCTCACAGAAAAGTCTGGTTTAGAAACATATTACATTAAAGATGAAATATACCTGGTATAATTTCTCTGTTCCTATATAGTAATCAAGTCATTGAGTGGAATACTATCTATCTTAGGGTTTTACTGCTGTGAACAGACACCATGACCAATGCAAGTTTTATAAAAGACAACATTTAATTGGGGCTGGTTTACAGGTTCAGAGGTTCAGTCCATTGTCATCAAGGTAGCATCCAGGCAGGCATGGTGCAGGAGGAGCTGAGGGCTCTACATCTTTATCCAAAGGAAGCCAGGAACAGACTGGGAATGCTCAGGTAACCTAGGAGGAAGATCTCTAAGACCATCCCCACAGTGACACACTTCCTCCAACAAGGCCACACTTTCATATACAGACCATCACAATGACCAACTTGAAATTTTTAAAATTTATCTTACATATATGGTGTTTTGCCTGTATTATATCTGTGCACCGTTTCCATGCATGGTAACCTACCTCAGAGGCCAGAAAAAGGAATTGGATTCCCAGAAACTAGAGTTATAGATAGTTGTGAGCTACCATGTGGGTGCTTGGAACTGAACCTGAATTCTCTGCAAGAACAGCCAATACTCTTCCCCCACCCCCCAAGACAGGGTTTCTCTGTGTAGTCCTGGCTGTCCTAGCACTCATTCTGTAGACCAGGCTGGCCTCGAACTCAGAAATCCGCCTGCCTCTGCCTCCCAGAGTGCTGGGATTACAGGCGTGTGCCACCACACCTGGCTTCACAGCCAGTACTCTTAACCTCAGTTTTCTCTCTTTAGTCCTTTTGCTATTGTTTCTAATCAGAGTTCCATGTAGTTCCAAGCTCACTGCATAGAAGTATGACCCCCTACTTCCAAGGTGTTAGAATTACAGATGTGCTCAGTTTTACATAGTGCTAGGGATTGAACCAGAACTTTGAGCGTGCTAGGCATATATTCTGCTAACTGAGCTATATTCTCAGCTACATATTGAGTCTTATTGAGTGAACATATTAAGGGAGACTACTTTCAAAAAAGTGCTACTCAGTATTTAAGTACAGATATGCTGGGGTTGGAACCAGGCCATGTTATAAGTGGCTCTGTCATGTCACTAAGCCATATCTCCCAGTTCTTTCCCAAATTACATATTTTGTACTGGAAAGTTTTTTTGTTGTTTTGGTTTGGTTTTTTTGTGTGTAAGTGTCCTTTGAGACAGGGTCTCCAGTAGCCCTGGATGGCTTGGAACTTGCTGTGTAGACCAGGGTGGCCTCTGACCCATAGAGATCTGTCTGCCTCTGCCTCCTGGAGAAATGTGATAGAGACCTATTAACTGCAGCCTGCCATGTCTGAGAATTACAGTATCAGTCATGTGATATATAGTTTGGTATAGATGCAGTTTTTATTTGTTTGTTTTTCTTTTTTTCAAGACAAGGTTTCTCTGTATAGCCTTGGCTGTTCTGGAACTCATTATGTACACCAGGCTGGCCTTGAGCTCAGAAATGTCTACCTCTGTCTCCCAAGTGCTAGTTTTTTTTTTTTTTAATTTGTTTATTTATTATATGTAAGTACACTGTAGCTGTCTTCAAACACCCCAGAAGAGAGCATCAGATCTCATTACAGATGGTTGTGAGCCACCATGTGGTTGTTGGGATTTGAACTCAGGACCTTTGGAAGAGCAGTCAGTGCTCTTAACCACTGAGCCAATACTAGCCCCAAGTGCTAGTATTAAAGGCATGTGTCACCACCGCCTGGCACGATTCTTTTTTTTAATTATTTATTGAGGGACTGAAGAGATAGCTCCGTGGTTAAGAATGTTAGACCACTTTTGCAGAGGACTTTATTTGAGCGCCTAATATCTACATTGGGTGGTTCATAAACTCCAGCTTCAGGGATCTGACACTCTCATGTAGCTTTCTGGGTGCTGTTCATATGCACAAATCTACATACAGATATGTATAATTAGTGGTGTTTGTCTTTAAATCCCAGCACTCAGGAGGCAGAGGCAGAGGCAGGTAGATCTCTGTGAGTTAAAAGCCAGTTTGGGCCAGGTGGTGGTGTCGCACGCCTGTAATCCCAGTACTCTGGGAGGCAGAGGCAGGCGGATTTCTGAGTTCGAGGCCAGCCTGGTCTACAGAGTGAGGTCCAGGACAGCCAGGGCTACACAGAGAGAAACCCTATCTCCAAAAAGCCAAATCCAAAAAAACAACAACCAAAAAAAAAAAAGAAGAAGAAGAAGAAGAAGAAGTCAGCTTGGTCTGTGTAGCAAGTTCAAAGCTAACAATAGTGAGACCCTGTCTCCAATTAATCTCTCTTCCTGGTTCCCTCCTCTCCACCCTCCTGACTCCAGTCTTGGGTCTCCTTATACATGCTAGGTAAACAGTATCAATGAGCTATATAAATTTAATGCATTGCTTTGGAAAACATCTTAAAATTGAGTATAATTTTGTTTATTCACTACTTTAAGAACTTGCTATTGGAGAGAAATAAGGGCTTTGTGAGACAGTCCCATATAGGTTGTATAGCTGTATTTTGATTTTTCACAGGATTAAATGAAGCAGGTGGTGCTTGAGGTGGTGTATTATGGTATATATTAGTACTCACTGGGGCTGGAGAGATGGCTCAGTGGTTAAGGGCACTGACTGCCCTTCCAGAGGTCCCGAGTTCAATTCCCAGCAACCATGGTGGCTCACGACCATCTGTAATGGGATCTGATGCCCTCTTCTGGTGTGTCTGAAGACAGCCATAGTGTACTCATATACATAAAATAAATAAATATTAAAAAAAAAAAAAAAAGCCGGGCGGTGGTGGTGCACGCCTGTAATCCCAGCACTTGGGAGGCAGAGGCAGGCGGATTTCTGAGTTCGAGGCCAGCCTGGTCTACAGAGAGTTCCAGGACAGCCAGGACTACACAGAGAAACCCTGTCTACAAACAAACAAACAAACAAACAAACAAAAAAAAAGCACTCACTGCCAGTGTTGTTTTCTTGTTGCTGTTTGTAAAAGTCTTTAGTTCCTGGGCAGACAAAGATCCTAGAACAAACATTCTTAGCTAAGAGAGTGCTTCACAAAACAATTGGACTAGGCTTTCTCTTCTCTGGTTGTTTGAACATTTTCCTTACCACAATCTGACTTCTAACATTTTGGGGAAGTGTAATTTTTTTTAACTTTTATTTTTTATGTTCATTGATGTTTTGCCTGCATGTATGTCTTTGTGAGGGTGTCAGAAGCCCTGGAGCTGGCGTTATAGACAGGCATGGGCTACCATGTGGGTGCTGGGAATTGAACTCAGGTCCTCTGGAAGAGCAGTCAGTGCTCTTAACTACTGAGCCATCTCTCCAGCCCATTTTTTCTTTTTAATGAGACAGGGTTTTATGTAGTTCAGACTAGCTTTTAACTCCTTATATAGGGACCTTGAACTTTTTCTTTTTCTTTTTTGGTTTTTTCGAGACAGGGTTTCTCTGTGTAGCCCTGGCTGTCCTGGAACTCATTTTATAGACCAGGCTGGCCTTGAACTCAGAAATCCGCCTGCCTCTGCCTCCCAAGTGCTGGGATTAAAGGCGTGCGCCACCACCGCCTGGCCTTTGAACTTTTTCTTAAGCTCTTCACCCGTGTGCCTTACATTTAGGTTTATTTATAGATTTTATTGAACTACATCTCAAATCTGTATAAAACATTTTTATTTCTACAGTACATGTACTTTAGTGGTACAGAAAAGGAATTAGATCCCCTTGAACTGGAGTTTCTAGATGGTTGTAATCCGCTATGTGCTCATATATGTTGCATATGACCAAACCAGGGTCCCATGCAAGAGCAGTAAGTACTTGTAACTGCTGAGCCATTGTTCTAACCCCTGGCATAAATCATTTTTCAGCATGTTGTGTACACAGGACACTGGAAATGGTTCAGTGGCCAAGAGCTCTTACTGTTCTGCAAAGGAATCGTGTTTTGGTTCCCATCACTCGGCATCAGGCAACTCACAATGGCTTATGTCTCCAGCTCCAGGGAATTCATGTCTTCTGGCCTCTTTGGACACATGCACACATGTAGTAACACAAATTCACGCAGGCACACACACATACTTAGATATAAACATAACCTTTTTCTAAAAAGTGTTCTTGGAACTAAGGGTTCATTTAGCATATATGAGGCTTTGGGTACATACATACGCATAAACAGGAAAGAACAAAGGAAGTAGGATGAGGTTATGCTCATTGGCAGGGTACTTGTCTAGCATTTATGACATGTCACATTACTCTTAAGAGTGTGAGTATGCAGATGCCATTATACTACTTGGATGTAAAACTTTGCTGTGTTAGTTCTGGCTTCAGCTGTCCTAAATGTTGTCAGTTGATAGGACTACATCAGACCTATAAAACAGTTTCAAGAGAAAAAAATTGAAGCTGGGCGTGGTAGCTGACACCTGTAAGGATGCTAAGGCTGTAAGGATGCTAAGGCCGGATTGAAGATTGTTGCCAGCTCAGACTACCGTGTGAAACGTTTTTTTTTGTGTTTTGTTTTGTTTTTTTGTTTTTTTGTTTTTTAAAGAAAAGATTTGATCTGAATGTGGTGGTGCATGGATTTAATCCAGGATTGGGAGGCAGAGGCATGTGAATCTTTTTTAATTTGAGGCCAGCCTGGTCTATATAGTGAATTCCAGGACAGCCAGAGCTACATAGTGAATCCCTGTCTCAAACAAAGTTTGACACATGTCTGCAGGTTTATTTATTAGTACCTGTCCTATAGTACTTCAAGTAAGGATGAAGACAAGTAGCTTGAGTCTGACTTACAGTCCCATGTAATCCCAGCACTCCCAAAGGCTATCAGGAAGATCTTGAGTTTGAGGGTGTGTGTGTGTGTGTGTGTGTGTGTGTGTGTGTAAGGGTACCAAATAAGGAGGTTGATATTGTGTCTTTGTTTTATAGTATTGGGCATACTTTGTGTTGATTTTGTGTTTTTTAGAGCCTTGGAAACTAAACAGTTAAAGCATCATGATTTGAGAGGAAACTAGCTCATGAATGAAGGCAAACTCTGGCAGTAGGCCAGAATAATGGGGGGGGGGTAGTTAAGGTGGGAAAAATAACTGACTTTTGTCCTATAAATGACTATTTAAAATTGAGATAATTTCATGTTCTGAGGTTATAAACCGGCTATAGCTGGTCGTTCTCTCCCCCCACCCCCCGCTAGGCATCATGGGTAAAAATAAGCATCCCCCTATTTCTTTTGTTTAATATAACAGTACACCATGTGATTGGCAGAGCAGTGTACCCACTTGGAGACCAGGTTTGTGCAGGTCTCTCATAGGGGCTGCTTTGCATGGGGCCACCTCTGAGAGCCCCTCTTACTATAGGAAAGACACAAAAGGAAGGAGAATGAGGGAACCCCACACAGGCTGGGGGGGGGGAGTAAACAGCAGTCTGAATCAATTTCTCCTTTTCTTCCTTTTATGTCTATAATCCCTTTTTCTTTGTCTCCAAATTTCTTGGCAACTAAGGGAGAAAGTGCAGAAATTATATAAGTACCTTAACTATCTTTCTTTCCCTACCACACCTTTTTTCTTTATTTAAAAGTAGAAACTCAGTTGTTTTGAGTTACTAACAACAGTTTCCTGACTGTGGTTTCTGGTGGAATTGAAGTAATAAAACACTGTTGCTTTTTAAAGTCTATTATGGAGTAATTGTTTCTCATATAATATCCTTTCTGTTTGGATCTTCTTTCCCTTTGCTTCATCCATTTGCTATAATGATTTGAGTTTTTAACTCCAGAATTCATGATGATGCTATAGGCAGGGTGTTGTTAAGGTTCGTTTTCTCTTGAGCCCCTCCCACTCTTCTCCTCTCTTTCCCTTTCCTCCTCCCTCCCCCCTACATTAAAAAAAAAAGTCTTTTGTCTACAGCAGGATGGTTCTAGCTCCCGTTACCCTGTTACCCCCCCCTCCATGTTAGCTCTAATGCTGCTCTGTGAATGGAATGAACCAGCTGACTGAGTGCTGGCATCATGCCAGTGGGTTGTGAGAAGAAATGAGAATGTGCGCGCTCTCGTGTGTAAGCATATACAGAACACAAAGGGAAAAGCCTGCAGTCTAAGAAATCACAGCCTCTTATATAAGGAAGTCTACGTCATCTCTGTTTGCTTGGCTGTGGGCAGAGAAGGGGGAAAAAGCTTAAAACATAAGATCTGTTTGACACACATGCACACATACACATTTTCTTTCCTTCATTAAAATAGATATTTGCGTTGCAGCAAATATGAGAGAATGAGTTGCTGGTTTACATAGTAGTGACCATATTCTTAGGTACAGTAGTAACTTTTAAGAAGGGTGAGGCAGTTTGTTTTTGATTTCTTTCTGCTCTCATTCAGAGGTGTTTTTACTTGGGAAGGGCATAACCAGAAGAGAAATTTGATTAGAAGTTGAATGGATGTAATTTGTTAAGATACTTTTGGAATTGGTACTGTTTCTAATTCAGAATTTCCATAGGTTCCTGTATGAGTGCATGAGAGCTATTGCACTTACCAAGAAGTAAAAATGCCAGATAATAAAACCATTAATGCTTATAAGCTACTCTTTAGAAATTCTTTTTCTTTATATTGTCTTTATATAACGCGGTGTTTCTGCTGTCTGTTGTGGGGTTATACACAAGAATTACTGTGTGTGGAAGGAAGAATAAATTTGAAGTTGTCCTAATCTTCAAACTCATTGTTTCCCAGGCTGAACTTGAATTTGTGATCCTTCCAAGTCTTCCAAGTATTGGGATTACAGGTATGGATCACTGGGTCTGGTTTTACAAATCTCTGGTCTTGCCAAACATTTAAATATCTATTTTGGTCTTGAGTTTTGGTGTAAACCTTTTCTTTTGTTAGGAGGGTAATGTGAAGTTGTACTTTTAAGCACGTAGCCTTTTTTGTTTTTATTTAGTACTGGAGATCAAATAGGGCTTTGCATATACTAGGTAAGAACTCCACCACTGAATTAAATAACTAGTCTGAGGTTAAACTTTTAAGATTTTAACACAGGACTGACTAGCCTGTTCAATCCCCAGGCTGTCCAGTTATTCTTCCACTTCAAGTTGCTAGAACTCAGTCTTCCAAGTTCCACTGCACATGTGTGGATGTGTCAGAGGACAACTCACAGGACTTAGTTTTCTCCTTGGGTCCTGGAATCAAACTCCGATCATCAGGCAGAGCAGCAAGCACCTTTATCCCCTGAGCCATTTTTGTAGCCTGCAGATAGGCTCCCTCCATCCCTCCCTCCCTCTCTTCTTCCCTCCCTTCCTACCTTGTCTGTCTTCCGCCTTCCCTCCCTCCCTTCTCCCATTCTTGGTTAAGTCCTCTGGTTTTGGTATCAGGAGAAGATTGGTTTTAAAGAATGAGCTTAGTTGTTTTCGGTGTCATGGAACAAGGTGAGAATTACTAGTGTTAACCCTTCTTTAAAGAGCTAATAGATTCAATATTGAATCCATCTGGTCCTGGGGTTTATTTTGTTGGAAGACTTTTATTTATTTATTTATTTTTAATGCTTCAGTCCTGTTTTGTTATACATTGGCTTAAGTTATATACCTTCGATTCAGTTTTAGAGTTCATATGTCTAGAAATACATCCATTTCATGTAGATTTTTCTTTTTTCTTCTTCTTCTTCTTTTTTTTTTTTTTAGTTTTTCTGAGACAGGGTTTCTCTGTGTAGCCCTGGCTGTCCTGGAACTCACTGTGTAGACCAGGCTGGTCTCGAACTCAGAAATCTGCCTGCCTCTGCCTCCCAAGTGCTGGGATTAAAGGCATATGCCACCACTGCCCAGCTAGTATTCTTTTTTTCTTAATTGCCTCCTCCTCCTCCTCCTCCTCCTCATTTACTTACTTTCTTTCTTTCTTCCTTCCCCCCCCCCCCCCCAAGACAGGGTTTCTCTGTATAGCCCTGGCTGTCCTGGAACTCTGTAGACCAGCTGGCCTGGAACTCAGAAATCTGCCTGCCTCTGCCTCCCAGAATGCTGGGATTACAGGCGTGCGCCACCACCCCGGCCTCTCTTTTTTGTTGTTTTAGTTTTTTTTTTTTTTTTTTTTTCCGAGACTGGGTTTCTCTGTGTAGTTCGGGCTGTCCTGGAACTCACTTTGTAGACCAGGCTGGCCTCGAACTCAGAAATCTGCCTGCCTCTGCCTCCCAAGTGCTGGGATTAAAGGCATGCGTCACCACCGCCCAGCTTTTTTTCTTTTTTTAAAGATTTATTTATTTAATGCATATAAGTACACCACTTTTACTCTCTTCAGACACTCCAGAAGAGGGCATCAGACCCCATTACAGGTGGTTGTGAGTCACCATGTGGTTGCTGGGAATTGAACTCAAGACCTTTGGAAGACCAGTCAGTGCTCTTAATCACTGAGCCATTTCTCCCTCCCTCCCTCCCTCCCTCCCTCCCTCCCTCCCTCCCTCCCTTTCCCTCCCTCCCTCCCTCCCTCCCTCCCTCCCTCCCCTCCCTCCCTCCCTCCCTCCCTCCCTCCCTCCCTCCCTCCCTCCCTCTTTCTTTCTTTCTTTCTTTCTTTCTTTCTTTCTTTCTTTCTTTCTTTCTTTCTTTCTTTTTTGTTTTTTCGAGACAGGGTTTCTCTGGGTAGTCCTGACTGTCCTGGAACTCACTCTGTAGACCAGGCTGGCCTCGAACTCAGAAATCCGCCTGCCTCTGCCTCCCAGAGTGCTGGGATTACAGGAGTGCGCCACCACGCCCAGCTCTTTCTTTTTTCTTAAAGTGATATCTTTAATTAGAAAAGTTTAAATAACTGTTTACATAACTTTACTGTTGTTTATTGTAACAGAAGATTAACTGGTGTGTAGAATCCATCCAGTAGTGTAAAAACTGAAATCAACTATTCCAGAAGACACTGTTGTGGATGAAATATAACTGATGCTCAGTGTACAACATAAGAAAAGTCTTTGCATGTCATCTGGTTCTTGCTGGAGTCATCTATGTTCATCTCTCAGAGAGCAAAGAATCCATTTGACATTTCAATAAATATTAAGTTGCAAAAATTAGCTTCCATGGACTAGACATCCTTGAAAGAGTTTTGATGAATGAGTCCCAGAATCAAGTATGTTCACCTTTAGTTTAAACGATGATGTCAGGAATGTTATTCCCGGCCGGGCGGTGGGACAGCCAGGACTACACAGAGAAACCCTGTCTTAAAAAACCAAAAAAAAAAAAAAAAAAAAAGGAATGTTATTCCCACTGCCCGTTATGACCTCTGTCTCATTCCTGCTGCTGGATGAACTTGTGAGAGTACTGCTTTCATGGGGGCTAGTGGCAGTGACAGACATACTGCTTGTTGTTAAGGGTAAGTGAGACTATCCAAAAACATAGGAGGACAGTACTGGGGATCAACTGGAATAAGGGAAAGAAAATCCAGACCCGGCAAATTTGATGACATGCTTGACACTGGCGTGCGGTGGAATGGTACTGAATAGTCTGTTAATAAAGTTGGAATAGCAGCAGGATCAACTGAAGTCATGCTAGGCACCCTTACAGAAGAAGATGGTTGATACTTGAGAACCCGTTTAGTTGGACTGCTTTGTGTTTCTGACATAAAGATGCATTTCCTTTTGGTGGGAGGGTCTTTTCATCAGAAGAGCTCTCTATTGTTAGATCAATAACGTCTATCTTCTTCTTGCTTGCCTCACTGGCTACAGTCACTGAACAAGCTTTACTAAAGACACTTGAACTTTTGCACAGGGTTGGCTGGTTACTTTCATAGCTTCTTTCTTAGGTCTCATGGGACACCAAGAACCATCATTCTGGAATTTGATCTCATCCACATCAAAGCAGTCATTGAAAATTTCCATAAAAAGCCTATCTAGTATCAGACTCTCATAGGCAGCCTTTTTGTCACAACAGGGCAAATCCAGGTGGGCATCTTCTTCTTTTCCCTCCCTCCCTCCCTCCCTTCCTTCCTTCCTTCCTTCCTTTTTTTCTTTCTGTTTTTCGAGACAGGGTTTCTCTGTATAGCCTTGGCTGTCCTGGAACTCACTCTGTAGACCAGGCTGGCCTCGAACTCAGAAATCCGCCTGCCTCTGCCTTCCAAGTGCTGGGATTAAAGGCGTGCGCCACCACGCCCAGCCGTATATATCATTTCTTGTTAAGAGTTTAGACTTTAGGCTAGGGAATATGATGCAACAACAACAACAACAACAACAACAACAAAAAGCCACGTGGACAACTTTCATTACTATGAAAAAAATAAATTAATTTTTAAAAGCATTTATTGGCTGGGCGGCGGTGGCACACGCCTGTAATCCCAGCACTTGGGAGGCAGAGGCAGGCGGATTTCTGAGTTCGAGGCCAGCCTGGTCTACAGAGTGAGTTCTAGGACAGCCAGGACTATACAGAGAAACCCTGTCTCAAAAAAAAAACCCACACATACAAACAAAACAAAACAAAACAAAAAATAACCCATTTATTTGGGGTAGAGAAGTGTGTGTGTGTGTGTGTGTGTCTGTGTCTGTGTGTGTCTGTGTGTGTGTCTGTGTGTGTCTGTGTCTGTGTCTGTCTGTCAGTCAGTCTGTCCCTAGAAGCAGTAACAGTTGTTCTTCAGAGGAGGCATTTGAGATAGTGACCAGTGGAATTGGAGAACTGGGAGAATTTCCAAAGTGTATTCATATAGGAAGCATACTGTTTTCCTTATATTTTATGGAGTTTTAGTAGGGAGCTTAGTTTTTGTTTTCTTTTTCTTTAAACATTTATTGGAGGAGAGCTGGGGTATAGAGGATGGCTTGCCATCACCAAGTGCGTTCTGAGTACCTTTTACCCACCAAGCCATCTTGTTGGTTCAGGAAGTTAATTATGATAAAGGCAGTGAGTGACCAACAGTATCATTAAGAATTGGGGAGCCGGGAGCCGGGCATGGTGGCGCACGCCTGTAATCCCAGCACTTGGGAGGCAGAGGCAGGCGGATTTCTGAGTTCGAGGCCAGCCTGGTCTACAGAGTGAGTTCCAGGACAGCCAGGGGGCTACACAGAGAAACCCTGTCTCGAAAAAACAAAAAAAAAACAAAAAAAAACAAAAAAGAATTGGGGAGCCGGACAGTGGTGGTGCACACCTTTAATCCCAGCACTTGGGAGGCAGAGGCAGGCAGATTTCTGAGTTTGAGGCCGGCCTGGTCTACAGAGTGAGTTCCAGGACAGCCAGGGCTACACAGAGAAACCCTGTCTCGAAAAACCAAAGGGGGGAAAAAAAAAGAATTGGGGAATACACATTTTGCTAAGATTTTATTAGATAATCCTTACGAAGATGCATGGTGAGGGGAGGTCAGGGGTGGCAGTATGTAAATATGAGAATGAAGCTGCCACACAAAAGATTGGGACAGACACGCTTGGTTAGGAAAGTAAGATGGAAGCTAGGCAATAAGTAATAACAAAGTTATTTTAAAACCTTGAAAGAGAGCTTGGGAAGGGGCAGGAGAAAACATTTAAAACAAACAACCTTAAGAGAAGTTTTAGTTTTATTAAATTGAAACAGCAAGGAAAGCCACTGAGAAGCTATTCTGTTGTACTTTTAAGGTTTTGAGGTTCTTTCTGGTAATACTCTGCATAATTGTTTAATCACTTAAGTTATAGTCACAAAAGCCACTTAGGGGCCTGGAGAGATATCTTAGCACTTAAGAGCATGTACTGCAGCCCGGCGTGGTGGCGCATGCCTGTGATTCCAGCACTTGGGAGGCAGAGGCAGGCGGATTTCTGAGTTTGAGGCCAGCCTGGTCTACAGAGTGAGTTCCAGGACAGCCAGGACTACACAGAGAAACCCTGTCTTGAAAAAAACCAAAAAAAAAAAAAAAAAAAAAAAAAAAAAAAAAAAGAGCATGTACTGCTCTTCCAGAGGCCTCGAGTCAGTTCCCAGCACCCACACAGTGCCTTACTGCCTGCAACCTGTAGCTCCAACTCAAGGATACCTCATGACCTCTTTTGGCTTTCATGGGCACCTACATCCATGTGCATATACCCCATATAGATACAGGCATATACATGTAGTTAAAAATAAAACCTTTTGGAGGCCTTGGTGTTCATTATCCAAAAATGAGTGTCTGATCCATACTCAATTCCGGTGTAAGAAGAACCTAAGACAGATTCTAAAGCAGCTTTTTTTATGACCACTTAATTTTAGAGAAGAACCATATATCTCAGAAGAGAGTTGATAAATTGTACATCTCTTTAGAACTAGTACTTAGGCTTGATACTTTATAGAAACTTTGATGTTTGTAGCAATCTGCCAGTATCTTTCCTACTTGTGCCAGGTTATTTTTTTTTAGATTTGTCAAATCTCTTTTCCTCCCTTTCTCCATTTCTTTCCTCTCTTTTATTGTGCCCAGGACCAAAACCAAAACAGAGGCACCAGATGTATATGTACACCACCACTGAGCTACAGTCTCAGCTTCCCAAATTTATTTCTGCTTTCTTGCTTAATATCTGTCTTAGATAGTGTTCTCTTGCTGTTTGAAGAGACACCATGACCACCGCAACTCTTACAAAGGAAAGCATTTAATTGGGGCTTGCTTAAGTTTCAGAGGGTTGGTCCATTGTCATCGTGGAAGCACGCAGGTAGACATGGTGCTCTTGAAGTAGATTTACAGTTCTATATTCAGATCCGAAGGCAGCAGGAAGAAAGATCCACTGGGCCTAGTTTGGACTTCTGAAACCTCAGAGCACACCTCCTAATTCTTTCAAATAATTTCACTACCTGGTGACCATTCAAATCTATGGGCCTGTGGGGGGCCATTCTTAATTCAAACCACCACAGTATTGTTGCCAAGTAATGTTGTGTTGTGTTATGTTTTGTTTTTGAGATGGCCTTATTCTGGAGCACACCTATAGTCTAGGCTGGCCAGGAACTCAGGACTATCCTCCTACCTTAGTTCCCCAGTTATAGGTTCACAAGTGTGAGCCACCATGCCCAGCTCCTTGTCAATTATAATATAAGCAGTGCTTTGGGTTTCTGTCCTTTGTATTACTATCTTGTACAGAGACCAGGGTAGTTTTTTCTGTTTCCTTGTTGAGTAAATCTCTTCCTAATGAGAAATAATAGCATTCATAGATTCACATTTGGAACTATGCTTTTCTCAGGGGATTGTCAGTATTTCACTCTGACAATTGCTAAGTTCCAGAGATTACTACTTCTAGGATGGTGTAGAAGCAACCTCTAAAGTCATCTCATTAAAGCAGTACATTTAGGGATAATTTCATTTCATGTAGGCTCTGAAATGAAACTTGTTCTGTCTCTAGTTTGTGTTCTGTTTGGGGCTTTTATAGCCCCATTTGAAGAATTTGTTCTGCAGTTTTGTTTGTATGTGTTTAAGTTCCTTTAGGGAAATGAAATAAAGAGGTTATATTCCTGGGAAGCACATAGTTAATTGCTGGGAATGGCTGGCAATATGGAGCGTTAGTGAGCTTGGAAGGAGCTCAACTATCTGGTTTGCATTAGGGTAGTGGGACTTGTTCAGGATGGGAATCCATTGTTCTGTGGTCTTTGCCAGTACATGAAAAATACATTTTGTTTCTGGTTTGGTAGAAAACATGGTCTTTCATTTAGTTGAAGGTCATTTTTTGTTTTTGTTTTGTGTGTGCTTCTCTTTATGTATATATGTATGAATGTATGTATGTATATTTGGGTGTGTGTGCTAGGAATCAACTGTAGAGGAGTTTACACATATGAGTAAATACACCTCAGCCACCTGAGCTTGGAAGTATGGGTCACAGATTTACTAATATCTGAAGAACAGTTGAGACATCTTATTTGGGTAATTACATTTATCCTTTTAAAAATATGTGAATTAGCCAGGTATGATAGGCTTCAAACTTTTTTTTTGTTTTTTGTTGTTGTTGTTTGTTTGTTTGTTTGTTTGTTTTTGTTGTTTTTTTTGAGACAGGGTTTCTCTGTATAGCCCTGGCTGTCCTGGAACTCACTCTGTAGACCAGGCTGGCCTCGAACTCAGAAATCCGCCTGCCTCTGCCTCCCAAGTGCTGGGATTACAGGCGTGTGCCACCACCGCCCGGCTTTCCTTTCCTTTCCTTTCCTTTCCTTTCCTTTCCTTTCCTTTCCTTTCCTTTCCTTTCCTTTCCTTTTCCTTTTCCTTTTCCTTTTCCTTTTCCTTTTCCTTTTCCTTTTCCTTTTTCTTTCCTTTCCTTTTTTTTTTTTTTTTTTTTTTTTTAAAGACAGAGTCTCGCTATGCATTTCTTTCTAATCTCTCTACCTGGCCTAGAACTCACTATGTAGACTAGCGAGGCTTTCAATTCACAGGGTAGTAGTAGTTGTCCTTCCTCAACCGCCTCTTCCTTCTTTTAATTCTAGAGTACATTATCATATCTTTCATCCAACTTCTGGCCTTAAGATGTTTAGCTAGTTCCACAGCCTTTCTCTCTTAAACCAAGCTCCTTTTCTTAGGATCTATTTGTAGAAGACAGGTTTTTACTGTTGTTTTAGATTTACTTATTCTGTATACCAAATCTGCTGTGCCTGCAGAGATCAGAAGTGAGCCCTAGAACTGGAGTTACATGTGGTTGTAAGCCACCATGTAGATGCTAGGAATGAAGCTCAGGAAGAGCAGCTAAATTAGCTCTTAACTATTAAGCCATTTCTCCATTTCCCAAAAGACAGATTTTGAAGCCAAAAATTCATTCAAGGGGAGGAGGGTGCCTGTTGTGTACAAGTTAGATTATTCAAAAGTAAGAAAACGAATTATAGCCAGGGATGGTGATACAAGCCTTTAATCTCAGCCTTCAGGATGGTAGGCAGAATCAGGCATGGATCTTTGTGAATTCAAGACCAGCCCGGTCTACACAGAAAATTTCATGGATACAAAAAAGGAAATTAATATATACCCTTTTGATCTCTCTGGTAGTTTGTAGTTTATTCAGGGGAAATGGACAAATAATTCACTAACTAGGTATTCGTATGTTCAAAATGTCTCGACAGGATAGATAAGGAAAAAAATGCCCAGGAGAACCATATAATCGAACCCATCTAACTGGGACACTGTTACTCATCATCAGGGAATAAACTGCATCATGTCCCATGTAAACCAATAGAGTAACCCATCTGTTACTCTGTTATGTCTCCTGTAGTCTTATATGTGGAGTGTGCATAAAGGCCATAGTGTAACTCCCTCTATCTCTTCTGCTTGGCGTTTTCTTGTTTCTTGTTTGTTTGGCTCATTGAACCAGAATCCAAATACTGAAAAGATTGATCCTACCAGTAAGGAATGAGTCAGAGTAAAGAAAAAGCATGCAGGTCATTAATTGATATTAGCAAATATTGTTCACTTACTTAGTCAGCAGGTCTTAAATTGCCCACATCAGCTCCAACCATGATTCTATTTCCACATTAAAAAGATTCCATGAACCATAACCTTTTAGTATAGACTTTAACTTTCTACAAAGG
The DNA here is from genome assembly GCA_964023405.1 of Apodemus agrarius. Taxonomy (NCBI): domain Eukaryota; kingdom Metazoa; phylum Chordata; class Mammalia; order Rodentia; family Muridae; genus Apodemus; species Apodemus agrarius. Next base: position 77,896,514 of record OZ030007.1, on the reverse strand, counting down.
AATGAATGGTTCACCAGAGGAACCTTTACATAGACTTGCTGACCTGGACCTACCTCTGTAGACCAGCTGGTTCTCCAGAGCTCACCTGCCTCTAGAGTGCTGGGATTAAAGGTGTGTGCCACCACCACCCTTGCCCAAGTCTTGTTATTAAAATCATACCACTACTTTGTCTAATTCCGTTTTCTGAAGGGAAAGTGGACAACATTCTGTAAATAAACCACTGCACTTATGTGATAATATATCAATTCTGATGTGGTTGCTTTTAAACTATCCAATACATTGCAGAATCTGCTTAATATGAAAGGTTATGGTTTCAGGAAAATGTTCACAATGAGGGGATCTCATTAACTTGTGTTTTCATCTTCAGTTCTTTTGAGTATTAAAAACAAGATAAAACAAACAAGTTATATAAGTGTTTATGCATACACCACATACAAACAAACAAAAAACCCAGAATGGTCCTTCTGTGTCCCAATTAAAAATAAGTTCTAACTTGAGTAATGACTGTAAAATCTCCCCAGCATTTAAGAAAAGCTGTTCTTCAAAGCTGAGGAAATACAACATGGTATCAAATATTCTATTGTTAAAGGAAACAACTACAGAAAGCTCTTATTTGCTCAAAGGAATCAGTGCCTTTTGATGCAGAACAAAAGCCAAAAATATCCCAACTACTGTCAGTACTTTCAAAACCAGCATATCAGACTTGATTTTCATTAGAATGCTATTTTTTTTTCCACACTAGTAATTCAAAACACAAAATCCAGATTAGTGTACGTGTGTGTGCGCGTGTGCGTGCATATGTATGTATATAGGTATGTATGTAGGTATGTATGTATATATGTATGTATGTAAATAAGCAAACTATTATTGTGCTTCATCTTCCGGTCAAGAATAGCAAGTCAGCCTCTTCTCGTAGAAGGCAATGACAATCTGAGGACACTTCATATTCGCCTCCTTTGCCAGCACCAAGTCAGCCTCATCTGATGAGTCCTTCCATTTCGTAAGAAACTTTAATTCTTCATTGCTGTCTGTGCCACCAATTATTGGTTCAGGATCGAGACCTCTGGCAAAGCCCCTTGGTTTGTCAGCAGCATCTCTCTTCTTTGATTTGCTATCATCAAATTCACTGTCAGATAAATATTCCTTTTTTGTACCATCTTTTTCTTTACCAGCTTTTTGAGAATTAAGAAATGCTTCAATTAATTCTGGATAATCTAAATTTTCTTCTGGTTCCCAAGTATTATCAGCATCTGTGAAGCCTTTTCATTTAGAAAATACTCCACCTTCTCATTTACTACACAACGGTTTAGTACTTTTTCTACCACAAATTCTTCAGGCTCTGCCTCTTCAACTTTTTTACTCTTTCCATTGTTTCTTTACCATTTTTTGCAATGTAGTTTTATTGGAGGCCAATTTTTTAAATTTAATCGTAGACTTGAAGAGCACTCAGATGCTCAGGACCAAGGATCCTGCAGAGTCTCGCCTGCATGCTTCAGTTCAGCCACATCCAAGGGGAGGGGGCGCAGGCAGCTTCCATACCTGTCTTTTTAATATAGGTAAGAGGAATCCCAGCTCAGGTCTTCATGTTGTACAACAAGTACTTTACCACAGAGTCATTTCTCCAGCCTCAACATTATACATGTATTTACAAGATTATATTATAACTAGGTGAGTTGGTGCATACATGTAAACTGAGCACTTTACTTGTCTTTCCTTGTGCTTGAGGTTGTTGAAATTCTTGGATCTGTGGGTTTCGTTTATATATTGAACTGCTTAAAAGTTGCTCTTTGGCCGATTGCAGCACTTGGCAGGCGGATTTCTGAGTTCGAGGCCAGCCTGGTCTACAAAGTGAGTTCCAGGACAGTCAGGGCTACACAGAGAAACCCTGTCTCAAAACAAAACAAAAAAAACAAAACAAAACAAACAAACAAACAAAAAAAGTTGCAGCCGGGCTTGGTGGCGCACTCCTATAATCCCAGCACTTGGGAGGCAGAGGCAGGCGGATTTCTGAGTTCGAGGCCAGCCTGGTCTACAGAGTGAGTTCCAGGACAGCCAGGGCTACACAGAGAAACCCTGTCTTGAAAAAACCAACCCCCCCCCAAAAAAAAAGTTGCTCTTTGACTTTGGATTTTTTTTTTTTTAATTTTGAGTCAGTTCTTCACGATATAAGCCCAAATTGGCCTTGAACTCTTCATCCTCCCAGCTCAGTTTCTTGAATCCCAAAATTACAGTTTACACCACCACACCTACTCTGCCATGCTATTAGTTTCCATCTTTCCTGCCACTAACATATTTTTCCTTTATTAAATAAAAGATTTATGTATATGCATGCATGCCTTCATGTATGTATGTCCATCTCTAGAGGGATCTAGAAAAAGGCTTTTTTTTTTTTTTTTTTTTTTGAGACAGGGTTTCTCTGTGTAGCCCTGGCTGTCCTGGAACTCACTCTGTAGACCAGGCTGGCCTCGAATTCAGAAATCCGCCTGCCTCTGCCTCCCAAGTGCTGGGATTAAAGGCGTGTGCCACCACCACCCGGCTGAAAAAGGAATTTTCTAGAACCAGAGTTACAAGCTGTTGCAAGCTAGCATGGAAGAGCAATTAAGTATCATAACTGCTAAACCATCATCCCAGCCCCTTTATAAACATTTTTAAAACCATTTTTGTTGGGGTTCACCTGCCAACAGAATTTGTGGATAATGTACGGGACTAGAGAGACAGTGGCTCATAGGTTAAGATACCCCCACCCCTGTTTCTTGTAAATATATAGGTTTGAGTCCCATCATTCACATGGGTGCCTCACAAATGCCTACAGGAGTTACAACTTCAATTCTAAAGAGATACGATGCCTTTTGCTTCCTTAGACATCTGCAACCACGGCCACATATCCCATATAATACACATGTAATCAAAGAGTGGTAAGAATTTAAACTTTTTGTTGTCTTTTTTTTTTTCGAGACAGGGTTTCTCTGTGTAATCCTGGCTGTCCTGGAACTCACTCTGTAGACCAGGCTGGCCTCGAACTCAGAAATCTGCCTGCCTCTGCCTCCCAAGTGCTGGGATTACAGGCATGAGCCACCATGCTTGGCTCTAAACTATTTTTATGTGTATGTGTGTTTTGCCTGCATGTATGTGTGTTTACCATGACATACATACATAACTCCCATATAACTGGAGTTATAGACAGCAGTAAGCTGCCATGTGGTTGCTGGGAATTGAACCTACATCCTCTGGAAAAGCAGTAAGTACTGTTAACTGCTGAGCTGTCTCTGAAGCTGCAGAACTGCTAATTAAAAAGTGAGAGTGCTGGAGAGATGGCTCAGCTGTGTGTGTGTGTGTGTGTGTGTGTATCTAAAATGTTTAAAATCAATAAGAACTGAAGTTTACAGTTCATCTGTTTTAGTATAGTCACAGTTTCGTACATACTTTATTACAGATTCAGAACATGTCATCAAACTGAACAGAAACCCTCTACTCATTAGCAGTAGTTCTGCTAGGCAACTACTGATTTTTGTTTACAAATTTGCCTTTTCACTTACACTGACATTTGTTGTTTGGCTTCTAGTACCTTGAAAACCCTGTTTAAGATGTAGTTTTGGATGAACTTTTGTTCAAGTAGGATGTTACTCTGCTTCTTCTTATGTCATTTTGGACAGAAATGGGAATTGCAGAATGTGGTGGTTGTTTAGTGCTTTGTTTTTGAGACAGGATCCTCACTATGCTGCTCTGAGTTGGAATTTGGTATGTAGATTACGTTGGCCTTGCTCCTAAGTTCACCTGCCTCTCTGCTCTGCTTTCCTAGTGCTAGTGCTAGAATTAAAGGTGTGTGCCATCTTACCTAGCTTGTTTTGTTTTCTGATAGTCTCATGTATCTCAGGCTAGCCTTAAACTACTATGCAGCTACATTTGTTTTAAACATCTAAAAATTTTATTTAGAGTATCTATGCTTGTGTGTGTAGTGTATATATGATTTGTGTGAATGGTGTTTATGGAGATCAGCTGTCATCATGGGGGATCTTGTTTCAGGCAGGGTCTCCTGTTTTTTACAGTCTGATGCAGGCTAGCTGGCCTGTGGGCTTCTGGACAGTTCTCCTTGCCCCTCTTCCCATCTCTTTCCTTAGGAGTTTTGAGATTACAGATGTATACCCCAATTTGACATTTTTACATGCATTCCAAGGGTCAAACTCAGGTTGTTAGGGTTAGCCAACAAGCATTTTTTACTGGCTGTGCTGTCTCTCTAGTCCTTTTGTTGCATTTGTTTGACACCATTAATTATTTTCCTTTGTCACTTTAACTTGTTAACATGGCAAGTTCTCTCTTGCTTTCTGACTCATTTTCTAGAATTTAACCCTTAAATTGAGGTTTTAGCCTGTTCCCTTTCTTTCTAACTATATATTCTTTTTCAGTTGTTTGATTTATCCTTACGTATTACTTCAATTGCTTCCTATGCCTGTTCAAATAAGCACCTAGTGTAGGCCCAAGCTGTGAGTCTTTTGCTTATATGCCACATAATGCAGCTGTTTTTTAATATCCTCACCTTGATTTCATGGTGCCAGTTTTAGCAAATCTCTCTATTAGAATGTGCTTTGTAGCCAGGCGGTGGTGGCGCACGCCTTCAATCCCAGCACTCGGGAGGCAGAGGCAGGCAGATTTCCGAGTTCGAGGCCGGCCTGGTCTACAGAGTGAGTTCCAGGACAGCCCGAACTACACAGAGAAACCCTGTCTCGAAAAAACCAAAAACCAAAAACCAAAAAAAAAAAAAAAAAAAAAAAAAAAAAAAGAATGTGCTTTGTTTAGGTACAGAAAACCAGCTAACAATAGCTTAAATATTTAAATAATTTATTGGCCACTGTAATAAGAATGCAAGGATTAGCTTCAGGGTACTTTGATATGTTGACATGGCTATGTAATTAGCTCCAGTCACTATGTTCTAAAGTACTCAGTGTCTGCTTTATCATTAGTAGGCTGCTTTCTCTCTTGGTAAAAAGATGGCTGCTAGCAATAATACAGCCAGGCTAATATTTTCTCACTCAAAGTTCAATAGAATTTATAGTGTTTAGTGACTTAGGTGGTGGTGTTTTAGTTTTCATTGTACATATTAATTTTATACAGTTCTGTCTTAGTTAGGGTTTCTATTGCTGTGATAACACACAATGATCAAAAATGTAACTCAAGGAAAGGGGATTTTGTTTGTTCTGGTTTTTGGAGACTGTGTGTGTGTGTGTGTGTCTGTGTTTGTGTCTGTGTCCCCGTCCGGCCGAGTCCCTGTCTGACTTGAAACTCAAGCTTCTACCTGCCTCTATCTTCTGAATGCTGGGATTAAAGGCCTGTACCACCACTGCTGGGCAGAAAAGGGTTTTACTTTTAGGTGGCTGAATTTCTCAACCTGAATTCGAATGGAAAACAGTATACAGGTGGTCTCTTTTGGTGGTTTAAACAATTTTATACATTATGCAAAACATTGCATGTAGCAGAGATCATGCTGGGATTTTTTGAATATTGGTCTTTATTGATGCTAGCAATACCATAATTACTGGACAGTGGCAACAGACCCTTAGCTCTCAGGCAAGACACAAAATCATGATAGTTTAGCAAAATAGTACAATTAAGTAAGATAACTAGGTAGGTTAAGCACCGTCCTGACCTGTGGGTTTTTTTGTTTGTTTGTTTTTGTTTTTGTTTTTTGGTTTTTTGGTTTTTTCGAGACAGGGTTTCTCTATGTAGCCCTGGCTGTCCTGGAACTCACTCTGTAGACCAGACTGGCCTCGAAATCAGAAATCCGCCTGCCTCTGCCTCCCAAGTGCTGGGATTAAAGGCATGCGCCACCACCGCCCGGCTTTTTTTTTTTTTTTTAAATTTAAATTTTTATTTTCTATATTCTATGTTTACATTCCAAAGGCTTTCCCCTTTCCCAGTCCCCCCCACCTTACGTCCCATAATTCCTCTCCCCCCAACTATTCCCCAATCATCTCACCCCACCCCACCTCCCCACCCCCCACGATTTCTCTGTTCTGGGTCTACAAAACTGGATCCAATCTTTTCAGGCCCAGGGTCCTCTCCTTTCTTCTTCTTGGGAATCATTTGACTTGCTAATTGTGCCTTGAGTATTTAGGGCTTCTGGGCTCATTAATATCCACTTATCAGTGATTGCATTTCATGTGTATTCTTTTGTGATTGGGTTAACTCACTCAGGATGATATTTTCCAGATCTAACCATTTACCTACAAATTGCACGAATTCATTATTTTTAATTGCTGAGTAGTATTCCATTGTATAAATATACCACATTTTCTGTATCCATTCCTCCTTTGAGGGATATTTGGGCTCCTTCCAATTTCTGGCTATTATAAACAAGGCTGCTATAAACATAGTGGAGCATGTGTCTTTATTGTATGCAGGGGAATCCTCTGGGTATATGCCCAGGAGTGGTATGCCAGGGTCCTCTGGAAGTGACATGCCCAATTTTCTGAGGAACCACCAAACTGATTTCCAGAGCTGTTTTACCATTTTGCAATCCCACCAACAGTGGAGGAGTGTTCCTCTTTCTCCATATCCTCGCCAGCACTTGTTGTCTCTTGAGTTTATAATTTTAGCCATTCTGACTGGTGTGAGGTGGAATCTCAGGGTTGTTTTGATTTGCATTTCCCTGATGACTAATGATGTTGAACATCTCTTAAGGTGTTTCTCGGCCATCTGAATTTCTTCTGATGAAAATTCTTTGTTTAGCTCTGTACCCCATTTTTTGATAGGGTTATTTGTTTCTTTGTGGTCTAACTTCTTGAGTTCTTTGTTAAACAAGGCTGCTATAAACATAGTGGAGCATGTGTCTTTATTGTATGCAGGGGAATCCTCTGGGTATATGCCCAGGAGTGGTGTTTTTTACTGAAGATTGGGGAATGTTATGTGGCAAACTTTTCTTGAAAGATGACAACACATTCATCTCAGGTTGGGATAACAGATTAAAGTACAGATACCATCAAAGTCCACCTTGTTTGGTGAACCAATGAATTTTGAGGTTATTTAAAGGAAGGGTTAATTGTGGTAGTAGAAAAGACTCAGTGACAGCTCTATCACAAAAGCTCAAAGCTAGAAATGTTGAGCACAATGCACGCCCTGCAGCAGCTAAACAGGTTTGAAAATGTCCTTTCTGGTGGCTCAGTTGGTCTGAGCTTCTTGCAGGTAGCTCTGCTGGTCTTTGTTTCTTCTAGACCAGAGGTTCTCAACCTGTAGGTGGCATGACCCCTTTGGAAGTTGATGACCTTTTTACAAGGGTTGCCGAAGACCATGGGAAAGCACAGATACTTACATTATCATCCATAACAGTAACAAATTACAGTTATTAAGTAGCAACAAAAATAATTTTATGGTCAGGGTCACCACAACATAAGGTATATTAAATGGTCATAGCATTAGGAAGGTTGAAAACCACTATTCTAGGCAGCTCTTTGGTCTCCAAGCAGCTTGGATGATCTGAGAATGAATCTCTGTATATTCTGGGGGAGGGAGGAGCAGAGTGAATCTGGTCAAGTTTGGGGACTTCCTGAAGCTGTTTTGAGTTAATTGCCTCCAGTAATAATAAGTTTTCCTTGGAGGAAACAACTATAAGAAGGTTTGGTGATAATAGTAGGGGATGTATAGGAAAAGGCAGTGTCTTCCTTTTTTTTTTTTAAGTCCAGATTTGTATAGATTTGAGAGTAGATAACAAGTGTAAACTGTTTAATGTTACTTGTATGTGTATTTTCAAGACTGACTATTTGGTATTGGATAACCAATTGATATGCTTCTCCCTGGGAAAGACTATTAATCCAGCTCTTAGAATTTCCTTAGTTGCCTATAGTTGATTGTATAAGTTTGAAGCATCCTGGGCTTTCCCCAGTCCCAGTTAGCATGTCTATTGTTTTCCTTGTTCAGCTTTTGTTTAAGACAGTCATGTTGGTGAGACTTTTGGGTGTAGCTTCTTACATTTTTAGCAGACACAATCTCCTAGCAAACTCCTTGTTCTTCTGGCTCTTAATATTTTTTTCTGCCCCAATCCCAGAGCCTTGGGTATGGGAGCTGTAGATAGGCCCTGCAACTCTGCATTTTAATAGGTTGTGGGTTTTTTGAAATATTTGTTGTTTGTTGGAAAGAGAAGTTTTCTCAATGCCACATGAGGACCACACTTATATGTGAGTAGAAGGGACAATATTTAAAATGTAGTTGTGGATTATGCTAGTTTAGTAAAGTGATTTACTCCCAGCACTGGGGAAGACAGAGGCAGGCAGATCTCTGTTTTTTTTTTTGTTTTTGTTTTTGTTTTTGTTTTTGGTTTTGGTTTTTTGAGACAGGGTTTCTCTGTGTGGTCCTGGCTGTCCTAGAACTCACTCTGTAGACCAGGCTGGCCTCGAACTCAGAAATCCGCCTGCCTCTGCCTCCCAAGGGCTGGGATTACAGGCATGCGCCACCACGCCCGGCTTCAGGCAGATCTCTGAATTCAAGGCCCTCCTGGTCTACATACTGAGTTCTAGGACTATGTGGAAAGGCTGTCTCAAAGATAAAATAATACATATTATATTTATTATTTGTTTGGAGAAGTTGCATATGCCATAGCATTCATTTGGAGGTCAGAGGACAACTTTAGGAATTGATTCTTTCCTTCTACCATGGAACTCTAGGATTGAACTCAGGTCATCAAACTTGGCAGCAAGCACCTTTTCCTACTGAACCAGCCATCTTGCTGGCACAATTTTCTGTTGTTGTTTTAGTTTATTTTTTAAAATTTTGTGTATATATGTAGGCATCAGGCACACATTCAGTATGTGTATATATGTATATATATGAGTGTGTGTATATACAGCAAATATGTATATGTATATATACACATATACACACACATACTGAATGTGTGCCTGATGTCTACAAAGGCCCGAGAGGGCTCTGGATTCCCTGGAACTGGAGTTTTATGGATGTTTGTAAGCTGCCATGTGCGTTCTGGGAGTTGTACCCCAGTTTTCACAAGAGTAGCAAGTACTTTGAATGGCTTCTCCAGCCCAGTTGTTTATTTAATTATACACACCACCTGGTGTTATATATATCTCTTTAAATTCTAGATCCTCCTTACTCAGACACCAAATATTTGTGATTTTAGGCAACTTCTATCCTCTCTACTGTGAATTTTTGTTGTTGTTGTTGTTGTTGATTGTTTTTAAAGAACCATCCACATGAGTATAGTGTTTGATTTGGGTACCTTTTATAATTAAAGACCTTTGGAGACTATGGTGTATTTGAAGTTTGTTTTTATTGCTGAAGTTGACTGGAGAAATACTTAATATAGATGTTGTTAGACAGTAATAGCATTAGGAGTTAGTTCTGTTATATGTAAGTTTAAATGTATGTTACATAAAATATTTTTTCTTTACCTCAGCATTTCAATTCACATTCCTACATAAGGAACTTTATTCTGATCTTTCATTTCGTAGGATGGATAGAATGACAGAAGATGCTCTTCGCCTGAATCTTTTGAAGAGGAGTTTGGACCCAGCAGATGAGCGAGATGATGTCCTGGCAAAACGACTGAAAATGGAGGGGCATGAGGCCATGGAACGGCTGAAAATGTTGGCACTGCTCAAAAGGAAAGATTTGGCAAATCTTGAGGTGCCGCATGAGTTACCTACCAAACAAGATGGCAGTGGTGTCAAGGGATATGAAGAAAAACTTAATGGAAATTTCAGGCCTCATGGAGACAACAGGACTGCTGGAAGGCCCGGCAAAGAAAACATCAATGATGAGCCTGTGGATATGAGTGCTAGACGGAGGTATGGAGCAGTTCAGCTGCCTCCAGGGATAGGGTCTTCTTAAAATAAGCTTGTAAAAATGGCATGAATTTCAATGAGAGGACAGTGCTTTTCATCCTAAAGCTGCCTATTTTTGTATTTTGTTGTTTTGCAACAGGGTCTCATACTATAGTCATGCTGGTCTTTAGTTTATGGCTGTCTTCTTGCCTAGGCATATCAGTGCTGGGATTACATATAAACTACTACATGATGACATCCTAAAGCTTCTTGAAAGAAGATCTGTGTCCTCTGGCTTGAATTGACCATGAGTTTCTCTTCTTTCCAGAGGAAGCTAGTAGCTCATAAAGAAAGTCATTGTTCTTACCTAAGATAAAATGATTATTTCTAGGGGCCAGAGAGGTGACAAAATAAATTATAGTGTTTGCTGCCCAGTCATGAGGATTGGACTTCAAATCTACTCCCCCGCGCCCCCCCCCCCCATATCAAATGGTTCGCACCACCTATAATTCCAGCTCTAAGGGACCCAGCACCTTCTCCTAGCCTCTCTGGGCACCTGTGCAGACTTTTCTTCTAAAAAAACATCATTTCTGAAATAAGGTGGCATTAGATTCTAACCCAATTAATAATATTTGTTTGTTTTTTCCCCTCCTCCTAAGATGGCTTTAGGATTAAAGCAAAGAAATTGGCATCAGCCAGGTGGTGGCAGCGCATGCCTTTAATCCCAGCACTCAGGAGGCAAAGGCAAGTGTATCTCTGAGTTCAAGGCCAGCCTGGTGTACAGGGCAAGTTTCAGAACAACCAGGCCTACACAGAGAAACCCTGTCTCAAAAAACAAAACAAAAAAGTCTTTCCTTCACATCATTCCTAGGGATTTAGGATCTATTTGTCATAGATCTCAGATTCTATTTCATGGACCTGGCTTTTCTTTTGTCAAAAGGAACATTTATACACATGTGGTCTCTGCAATTCTTGCTCTGTCTGTACCACTTTGTTCAGTTCCCACATACAGTTCCTTTGTATACATGTGTTCATTCCTATTCTCTGTCTGTCTCTTACACACACACACACACACACACACACACACTCACACACACTTTTCACAGGCCCCTTTTCTGGCATCTGTCAAAATGTAAATTGAAGAAAGGAACCCAGAGCTAACTGAGGCTTAAATCAGCCTGGTAGTTGAATCAGAATATAGACACCCCTAGTTTTAAGGACACTAAGTTTATTAATGGTTTAGAAATGGTTGATAGCCTGGCGGTGGTGGTGCACGCCTGTAATCCCAGCACTTGGGAGGCAGAGGCAGGCGGGATTTCTGAGTTCGAGGCCAGCCTGGATTGCAGTGAGTTCCAGGACAGCCAGGACTACACAGAGAAACCCTGTCTCGAAAAAACCAAAAGAAAAAAAAGAAAGAAAGGGTTGATAAAAGTAAGATTTAACTCATTATTCATTTTATTTGACCTTCCTGACTTTTATCCTGGATTAGTATCCAAAGCACGATCTTTAACAAACTAGACTAATGGATGAGAGAGAAGGAAGGAATAGTTAATGCCTTACATGTGTTTCTTTCTTTCTTTTGATAGTCTTGGCCCAGAACTCTTTTTTTTTTTTTTTTGGTTTTTCGAGACAGGGTTTCTCTGTGTAGCCCTGGCTGTCCTGGAACTCACTCTGTAGACCAGGCTGGCCTCGAACTCAGAAATCCGCCTGCCTCTGCCTCCCAAGTGCTGGGATTACAGGCGTGCGCCACCACCGCCTGGCTTGGCCCAGAACTCTTAAAACAAAAAAACAAAAAACAGAAAAAACACCCAAAATGACAACAGCAACAAAATTCCACCAAACAAAAAACCTGAAGTAATTACTCTTGGTAATAATATTTAAAAACTTCAGACAAATTTCTTAGTGATCCTGAAAGAGACTTATTTGGAAGCTACATGTAGATTTGGAGAAATGTTATATAAGTAGATCATCCTTACATCCTTTAGGAGGGATGGTATAGATGGATGGGAACATGTGAATGAAATACTAGATAGATTTTTCCCCCCATATCCCAAACTAAGCTCTTTAAGCACATCCTTCGTAGATACATTTGACAAGCTGGCAGTGCTGTTTAATTATATTTATTTATTCAAAAGTCAGAATATGGGATGGATCATGTAGCTCAGAATATAGTGCTTACTTAACCTATGTAAGGTGCTAGAATCAGTTCCAAATATTGCCCCCAAAAAGGTCTTCTGCCCTGAAAACACAACCGTTTTATTTAATTTTATTTGTGGATAATGAACTTACAAAATAAAATGCATTACACTTTGTGGGCATTGAGTTTAATAGCATCTCTTTTCCCCACAAAGTGTTCTGTAAGAAACTAAGGAGCCGGGCAGTGATGGCACATGCCTTTAATTCCCGCAGAGGGAGGCAGAGGCAAGTGGTGAGTTCAAGGCCAGCCTGATCTACAGAGTGAGTTCCAGGACAGCCAGGGTGATACAGAGAAACCCTGTCTCAAAAAACAAAACAAAACAAAACAAAACAATAAACTAAGGAGAGGCATGATCTCTTTGATACGAATAAAAACAAGGCCACTTGTTTAATAAGGTGGCTTATTGCTTAAGAGTTCTTGTTTCCTTGTAGAGGACCTGGGTTGAATTCCTAGCACCCATACCATTTGTAACTCACAACCATCTGTACCTCCAGTTTCAGGAGTTCAACCCCTTCTTCAGACCTCTGAGGGCACCAGGCATGTATGTGGTAAACATATATATGTAGGCAATATTTGTGTACACAGAATAAAATTTTTAAAAGAATGAAAAAAAATATGGAAGGTGAAGTTTGTAACATGAAACCTTCTGTTTTTGTTGTTTCAATACAACTATTTGGGGAAATTTCTTAAATTTCTGAAATAAATTAGAAGCTTTAAAGGCCAGCCAGGGCTACAAAAAACAAAAACAAAGACAAAGAATTGAGGTCTTTATAATTTCCAGGAATATGCCAGATTGAAGGGTATAATTGGTGTTCAGTTTTTAATAATCTCCTTACAAGCTTCAAATAATGCTTTAAAAAATATTGGATTCCAGGCCTACTGGCACATGTCTTTAGTTAAGCACCTAGGAGGCAGAGGTAGGCAGATCTCCGAGTTCAAGGCCAGTTTGGTCTACAGAGTGAGTCTAGGGCAACCAGGAAACCCTGTCTCAAAAAAAAAAAAAAACCAGAACAAGCAAACCAAGATTGAGACTTGACTTGGGCTTTTAGATCTATATTATCTATCTAATATGTATCTGATTGTATCTAAGCATAAGATAGTGTTTAGTGTGTTTGCTAGTGTAAGTTACTGATAATGTTATATAATTCCAAAATGGTCATTAAGAAATATCTCTGCTCATCTTGGTAAGCAGTCTCAGCAATAGAGGTTTAGGGAAGAATGTTTTACCTTAGAAACGAGCTTTTTACAGAGTATGCTTACCTAGCCAGAGCCAGAATTTCATAAAGCTGCTGTCTAATGGCATGTTTTTTTTTTTTCTGGAACTATATATTCTCAACTTGCTGCCTGACTTGTGGCTGTAGTGCGATCCAGACATATTTACTAGTCTGAAGAGCAGTCACTCTCCTTACTCCCTCTCATCTTTTTTCTGTTTTCTCAGCTAAACATGTACAATATGTTAAACTCAGATTTGCCCTGTTGAGAAAGTAAAGGCTTATCTCACCAAGGGCTACTGTTTTTAAAAGACTTCTTTAGGTGAAACTAGGAATGGTGATGGTGCTTGCTGTGAGTTCAAGGTTAGCTTGGGTCACAGGGATCAGCAAAATGGCACAGTGAGTAAATTCACTTACCTCTAAGGCTGATAAACCTAAGTTTAATTGCTGGCACTCACATGTCAGAAGAAAAGAACTGACCTCTTTGACTACCACAACTGTACCCTGGCACATATGTACCTGCATGTATAGACACTAAATTAATTAAAAGCATAAAAAGCTTCTTGGAGCTATCAATTTTGCTCAGTGGTAGACTACTTACCTAGCATGCATGGAGTCCTAGGTTGATTCCCAATAATACACACAAACATGTACAAATACTTTTGTGTCCCAAAAGGACCTGAGACAAAAAAAACCATAAGAAAATAGTGGATAGGTATGTTGTACAAGTAATGACCTGTGAGCTTTTGGGTTTTCTGTTCTATCTTTAAAATGTACAAGCACACCAACTTCACAGAGACTTAAATACTCCCAACTATTCTATCTCAAAAAGCTGTAGCTGAAGCTCAATAATAGAAGGCATACTTAGGTATCTGTCTGTGAAGCCTTGAGTTCTATCCCCAATACCACAAAAGAAAGGGGAAAAATAAATTTAGCCAGGAATGGTGCTGCATTCTTGAGATCATAGTGCTTGGGAAATAGAGGCAGGGAGATCAGCATTTCAAGGTTAACCAATTGCATGAGACCCTTTCTCACAGACATTTAAGAATTAGGAGAGGTGGGAAATATATTTGTTGCTTTGGGAATCTAAGAAATAATATTTTCCAGTATTCTCTCTATTTGGGCTGCAGAAATATAAAAATAAGGGTTACCAAATGAATAGATTTGGAAGTAAGAAAAGTCAGTGTGCCAGCCTGGTCTACAAAGTGAGTTCCAGGATAGCCAGGGCTATACAGAGAAACCCTGTCTCAAAAAAAAAAAAAAAAAAGGAAAGAAAGAAAAAGAAAAGACAGTGTGAGAAGAAAGCAGGGAGGGGGTAGGAAGAAAAGTAAAGTCCATGTGAAGGATTTTAGATGTTAAAATAGCTCCTGGTGAGGGTGGAAAGCTGGCTCAGTGGTTAAGAGCACTGATTGCTCTTCCAGAGGACCTGAGTTCAATTCCCAGCTACCCCATGGTGGCTGACAGCCATCTGTAATGGGATCTGATACACTCTTCTGGAGAGTCTGAAGAGAATGACAGTATACTCACATAAAATAAATAAATCTTTTAAAAAAAGTAGTTGTAGTTCCTTGGTGGTTTCTCTTCAGTAAAAGTACTAGATACTGTTTGTCTTTGGTTTAATCCTTTTCCAGGAGGCTGTACACTTTATAATCGGTACTGTCAATGTCCTCAAGCCATTGTCCACACCGTCCTTTGCCACTCTGTGGTGCCCTCTCAACAGGATACAGTGTCACTTAAAGAGAACCATGTTGTTAGGGTTAGAGTAAGCTGCTTCCTTTCTGTCCATCAGTAGTACTCAAGTAGATTACTACATTCTATTGGCTTTGCCCTTTCTGAAGGCCTCTAAATAACTAATAATATAATTAATGACAGCTCAATGTTGTGATATAGGCAGAACAGTTGTATATTAAAATGTGGTATTAGAGCACTTATCTCAATTTTTAATTTAAATTTTAAGGCTGATCTGGAACTTCCTATGTAGACTAGACTGACATTGAGTGCTGGGATTAAAGGTGTGAGCCTACACACCAAATCAATCAATCGATCAATCAATCTCTCTCCCCCTCTCCCTCTCCTCTCTTCTCCCCTCTCCCCTCTCCCATCTTCCCTCTCCCCTCTCCCATCTTCCCTCTCCCCCTCTTTCCCTCTTTCCCTTTCCCCTCTCCCCTCTCCCCTCTTCTTCTCTCCCCCTCCCTCTCTCTGCTCCTCCTCCCTCCTCCTCTCCACCCCACCTCTTTTGTTGTTGTTGTTATTTTTATGTGTGTTTAGTTTGCATGGATATCTGTCTATCATGTGCATAACAGTGGTGGCCAGAAGGGAATGTCAGATCCTTTGGGACTGGAATTACAGAGTATTGTGAGCCACCATGCTGGTGCTGGGAATTGAACCTGAGTTCTCTGGAAACCAGGCAGCTATCTCTTTATCTCCACCTTAATTCTTTACCCCCCAATTTTAAAAACTATTTTATGGGTATGAGTATTATGTCATGTGGTAATATGCATGCGTGCTTCCCATGAAGGCCAAAAGAGGACGTCAGGTCTCATGAAACTGGAGTTACAGGCAATTGTGAGCAGTCCTAAGTCCTGAGAACTAACCCTGTGGAAGAGCCAACTGTTAAGTTTTAATCCAACTCTCTAACCACACTCCCTTTCATCCCCCAATTTTTAAAGCTTTTCATCACTTTGTATTTTTGTCCCTGCATATCTTGACAGATTTTAGACTAGAAAAATATTTTGCTGGGTTGGAGAGATGGCCAACCCATCAGAAGTTAGCATTCTCTATATATACTTCTAGCGGTCTTGAGTTCAATTCCCCAGCAACCACATGGTGGCTCATAACCATCTATAATGAGATCTGGTGCCCCCTTCTGGCATGCAGGTGTACATGCGGCAGAATGCTGTATACTAAATAAATAAATAAATAAATAAATAAATAAATAAATAAATACTTTTTAAAAAAAGGTATTTTGCTAAGGTTTTTCCATTGTTCACATCTTGGTATCTTTATTCTAGGACTTATCCTCTTTGTCCTCCTCAATCAGGACAGACTTAAGTTTCCTTGGATTTTTTTGTTCATTGTAGTGAAGATATTTTCTTAACCTTTTAAGGAACTGTCACTGTTGGAAATACTGTAATTCTCCCTTTTGTCACCTAGTGAGCCAGACCGAGGAAGGCTAACTCCTTCCCCAGACATAATTGTTTTGTCTGATAATGAGGCTTCCAGTCCCCGATCCAGCTCCCGGATGGAAGAGAGACTCAAAGCAGCCAACCTAGAGATGTTTAAGGTAAAAAAAAAAGAAAAGTTTCTCTTCTGTTCTTTATTATTATTATTATTATTATCATCATCATCATCATCATCATCATCATCATCATCATTTCATGTTCCTTCCATTTTCTTGATTCCATGGTTTTAGTTTTGTATATTTGTTTTGATTTGCATTTTGAATGTAAATAACTACCTATTTGATAAATTCTTCATGCTGATTCTTCACAGTGTGCCCTTTGAAAGGTAGCTGTTAACCAAAGAGAAAAAGTAGTTTGCTAAAGCATGTATATGAACAGTCATATTCAATATAATTCATCTTTAGAAAATGAAATAGAACTTTGTAATTTAAGTCACATAAAGTAAATCCTTAGGTGTGATGATTCCCTTTACATTATCCAGAATATAGAATTCTTACTTGTTTTTATATATCTACATCAAACATGATTTTCAAAAACTTAAAGGCTATTTTAAAAGAAAATATTGTTTCCTTTTTATCAGTCATATGTTTTTGCTAGGAATACATTGATTGGCCTTTATATATAGTCACAAGTATGTTTTGTGTACCTACCTCCTGATTGCTGCTCTGCATGGACTACAAAGATAGTCATATCTTCACTTCTGCTTCTTATAGAAGAAGGTTTCAGAAGAGAAATACAGGTCATTTCTTACAGGAAAGGATTCTGGTTTCTGCTGCTGTTGCTGATCTACAATCTCCATGTTTCTTTAGGGGAAAGGCATTGAGGAGCGGCAGCAGCTGATCAAGCAGCTGAGGGATGAGCTACGACTGGAAGAAGCTCGTCTGGTGCTTTTAAAGAAACTGAGACAGAGTCAGCTACAGAAAGAGAATGTGGTCCAAAAGGTATTTCTAGAAAGAAAAAGTCTAGTTTGAGATGGTACTACCCCAAGTAGAGTCAGTCAGCTTTTGGACTGGTGTGTGTGTGTGTGTGT
Source organism: Apodemus agrarius (assembly GCA_964023405.1). Taxonomy (NCBI): domain Eukaryota; kingdom Metazoa; phylum Chordata; class Mammalia; order Rodentia; family Muridae; genus Apodemus; species Apodemus agrarius. The sequence goes on along the minus strand of OZ030007.1, from coordinate 77,879,127 downwards.
GTGTGTGTGTGTGTGTGTGTTTTAAAAATTCTCCACAGCCGGGCGTTGGTGGCGCACGCCTTTAATCCCAGCACTTGGGAGGCAGAGGCAGGCGGATTTCTGAGTTCGAGGCCAGCCTGGTCTTCAGAGTGAGCTCCAGGACAGCCAGGACTACACAGAGAAACCCTGTCTCTAAAAACCAAAAAAAAAAAAAAAAAAAAATTCTCTACAAGTATGGAGATTAAAAATTAGTATTCCGTTTTGTTTTACCCTTTAGCATTAATCTAGAAAAACCTTAGTTTTGGCATAGTGGTGTGTTTCTGTGATGCTAAGTAGAGTTAGAATCACGAATTTTAAATTCAGGGGACTGGAGAGACAGCTTAGTAGTTGAGCCCTCTTGCTGTTCTTGTACAGAGGCTGCCTTTCATCCCAGCACCCACATGGCAGCTCACAACCAGCTGTCAGTACAATTCCAAAGAATTTGATGCCTTCTCTGGTCCTTTGCAGCTACCAGGCACATACATGGTACACAGATATAAATGAAGGCAAAACAATCATATACAAAAATGCTTCTTTTTCATAAAGGAGTTTAACTTGAGGTTCATTTGTTGTTTATACTCAAAAGGAAATTTTAAAAACTTAGAACGTAACTGAATTTTACCTCTAGGGTTTTTGTTTTGTTTTGTTTTTTTGAGGCAGAGTTTCTCTGTGTAGCCCTGACTGTCCTGGAACTCACTCTGTAGACCAGGCTGGCCTCAAACTCAGATCCACCTGCCTCTGCCTCCCAAGTGCTGGGATTACAGGCGTGCGCCACCATAGTCAAGCTCACAGTCTTTTTCTTTTTTTTTTTTTTTTTTTTTTTTAAATTTTTTTTTTTTTTTAAGATTTATTTATTTATTGCATGTAAGTATGCTGTAGCTGTCTTCAGACATCCCAGAAGAGGGAATCAGATTCCATTACGGATGGTTGTGAGCCACCATGTGGTTGCTGGGATTTGAACTCAGGACCTTTGGAAGAGCAGTCAGTGCTCTTAACTGCTGAGCCATCTCTCCAGCCCCACAGTCTTTTTCTGTTTCCCCTTCCAGACTCCAGTTGTACAGAACGCAGCATCAATTGTTCAGCCGTCTCCTGCACACGTGGGACAACAAGGCTTATCTAAGCTTCCCTCACGGCCTGGGGCTCAAGGAATTGAACCTCAAAATTTGAGAACATTACAGGTATGTGACCCATAGTGGGATCTTACTATTGAAGAAGTCTGTCACTCTTCTTCTTTATTTGGGGATTTTTGTAAAGATTGTAGAAGAATCTTAATATGAGGCCAGTAGCCTGATCTACATGATGAGTTCCAGAATAGCCAGGGCTATGGTAAGAGACCCCGTTTCAAAACAAAACAACAATAACAACAACAACAAAAAGTCAGAATTAGGGCTAGAGAGATGGCGTAGTGGCTAAGAGCACCACCTGCTCTTCAGAGGTTCTGAGTTTTGTACTCACTTTGGCAGCACATATACTAAAATTGGAACAACACAGAGATTAGCATGGCTCCTGGGCAAGGATGACACACAAATTTGTGAAGCGTTCCATATTTTTTAGCAAAAAAAAAAAAAAAAGGTTCTGAGTTCAATTCCCATAACCCACATGGTGGGTCACAACCATCTCTAATGAGATCTGGTATGTCTGAAGACAGCTACAGTGTTCTCATATACATATAATAAATCTTAAAAAAAAAAAGGTCAGAGCCAAAGAGATGGCTTAGTTTGGCCAAGAGCACTTCCATTAGACCTGGTTTTAATTACTAGCACCTGCAAGAGCCTCTTTTCTTCATATAACGCTAGTCTCAAGAGATCTAATAATACTCTTTTGGTCTCCGAAGGAACAAGGTATATCTATAATGCATAGACCATGTATGTAGGCAAAACACCAATACACATTAAAACAAAATAGACAGTTTTAAAGAACTCTCTGGCCACTAATCAGCATTTAGAGTAATATTCGAGGGGCTGGTAAGATGCACCAGAGGGTAAGAACACTTGCTGCTCTTGCAGAGAACCTGACTTCTATTCCTATTCCTGCATAGTAGCTCAAAACCATCTGTAAGGGGAGTTGCAGGGACGTTGACATCCTCTTCTGACCTCAGCAAATAGTGCACACGTGTGGTGCACACACATATATACATACATGCAGGTAAAATATCCATCCATGTGAAACGAAAATAAGTTAGTCAATCTAAAAAATGTTTTGACTATACTTACCTGGCAGGGAGACACCATGATCATGAAGGTGGTTTTCCCAGGCTGAGGCTTATCCATTGCACTCCAGATGTCCTGACCCCTGCAATTTCCCCAAATGCGGGGAAACTGGACTGCATAATTTGTGGTAGTGGGGACTGCATCCGTGCGCTCCCCTGGTTGGTTTAGTTTTTTTTTTTTTGGTGTTTTTTTTTTTTTTTTTTTTTTTTTTTTGAGACAGGGTTTCTCTGTGTAGCCCTGGCTGTCCTGGAGCTTACTCTGAAGACCAGGCTGGCCTCGAACTCAGAAATCCACCTGCCTCTGCCTCCCAAGTGCTGGGATTAAAGGCGTGCGCCACCACCGCCCGGCTGGTTTAGTTTTTAAAAAAGAGCTTATGAACTGTATTTGGTGGCAGTTGACATATTTCTTTTTTTGTTGTTGTTGTTTTTTGTTTTGTTTTTTGGGTTTGTTTTTTTGTTTTTGTTTTTTTGGGGGGTTGGTTTGTTTTTGTTTGGTTGGTTGGTTTTTGGTTTTTTTGAAACAGGGTTTCTCTGTATAGCCCTGCCTGTCCTGGAACTCACTCTGTAGACCAGGCTGGCCTCAAACTCAGAAATCTGCCTGCCTCTACCTCCCAGAGTGCTGGAATTACAGGCGTGCGCCACCACCATCCGGCGGTTGACATGTTTCTTAAGTAGTGCATTTGGTCTAGGTTTGTTAGCTGCTGATATGTTTTACTTTAGAAAAGAATTTAGTGACTTTTAGTGCTCTATATTGTTGCCTTTGTATATGTTGACCTGCTCCCCTATCCTTACTGCACCTTCATTTCTGTTAGCCTCCTGTAATGAACTGTCCTATAAAAAAAACAAAAAAACCCAAAATATTTAGACTAGAGTGATGGTAGATTTCTTCCATTAATTGTTACATGAAATTATCAAGTATGTGTCCCCATGGTTCTAGTTGGGACCATTAAAAGCAGGGTTTTCAGTTTGCATTTTATGGGGTATTATGCCATCTGTGAGTTCTTTATGTCTTACCCTTTAGGGTCACAGTGTCATCCGTTCAGCAACCAACACCACCCTTCCACACATGTTGATGTCTCAACGTGTTATTGCACCAAATCCAGCCCAACTTCAGGGCCAGCGGGGGCCGCCGAAGCCTGGCATTGTGCGCACCACAGCACCTAACATGAGTCCTGCCATCAGCTACCAGCCGGTAAGAGTGAGCGAGCGAGCACTGCAGTGGAAACAGAAAAGTCCTTGATTGGCTCTTCTTATTGAAAGAGCTACAGGTTTAAAGTTTTTGTATATAGAGGACAAGAGTGATTTGAATAGAGAACATTCCCTAGAATGGATGCTTTAAGGAATTATATTTAAAAAGGTGGTAGAAAAAGTAGTATATTGTAGAGCATAGCTAAAATCTACTTTAAGAAAAAGAGATATTTAAAATAAAAGATATATCTTAATCTAGGAATGAGAGTGGGATGAAAGTAATAGAAATTTAGCACTCCAGTACTCACATGAAATTCTCAAAAATAAATGTACATTTGAAAAAGAAAAGATGAGAAGGACGTATGTGATGAAAAGCATAGGCATGTGCCTGCAAGCATCCCTCATCTTTTCGCTCATGGGTGCCAACATTGTTTTTTTCTTATGTACCAGGACTATCTTTTAGTGGGAAGTTAATGTTTCCTATTTTAAAGAGCTAAACAGTCCAGACTAGGATCAGGTAGTGACCTCTCTTAGAAATTACGATGGTCTCCTACTTATCAGCCACCCTTCCCCTATTCCCTTTCAGCAGTCAAGTTCTTCTGTTCCCTGTCAGCGCACAACGTCTTCTGCCATCTATATGAACCTTGCCTCCCATATTCAGCCAGGGACTGTGAACAGGGTGTCCTCACCACTTCCTAGCCCCAGTGCCATGAGTGATGCTGCCAACTCACAGGCTGCAGCCAAATTGGCTCTTCGAAAACAGCTGGAAAAGACGCTCCTGGAGATACCACCTCCAAAACCTCCTGCTCCCTTGCTTCACTTCCTGCCCAGTGCAGCCAATAGCGAATTTATCTACATGGTGGGCTTGGAAGAAGTCGTACAGAGTGTCATTGACAGCCAAGGTAACACTTTCTTCTACTTAAGTCTCTAAGCAGAGGGTGGCCAAGCCTCTTGGCAGAGAATAAGTATTACAGGGAACTGTATAGTATTAAATAACTGTTCTTAATGCAGGCCTGATAGCTCATTGCTTATAAGCCCACCATTTTGTAGGCTTAGGCAGGAGGATTGCTCCAAAGCCACTCATACACACAAAAATAAGGAAAATCTTAAAAAGAAAGAGTAGAGTCTAGAGATGTAGTTTATTTGGTAGACTACTTGGTAGAAGTAGGAAGATTACAAGTTCAAGGGTATCCTCAGATAAGGTCCATAATCAATTTCTGGATCACTCTGGAATATATAATATCCTATCTAAAAAGAAAAAAAATGAAGACATGGAAGTGAAACATGTTTTGTTTTGTTTTGCAGTATATTGTTTTGTTTTTGTTTTTTTGGTTTTTTTGTTTTTTTTTGGTTTTTTCGAGACAGGGTTTCCCTGTGTAGCCTTGGCTGTCCTGGAACTCACTCTGTAGACCAGGCTGGCCTCGAACTCAGGAATCCGCCTGTCTCTGCCTCCCAAGTGCTGGGATTAAAGGCGTGCGCCACCACTGCCCGGCATTACCAGTTTTTTTTTTAAAGAGAGAGTTTGTTCTGGCTCACATTTTTGGGGGCGAAATCTGCCTTAGTGATGAGTCAGAGGCGTTGAAGCAACTTGTCAAATTACATCCACATGCAAGAATGGAATGATGAATATATCTTATCTAGTTCTTTTTTTGTTTGTTTGTTTTGTTTTTTGTGTTTTGTTTTGTGGTGGGTCTCACCATATAATTCTGGCTAGTCCAGAACTCATTATGTATAGACCAAGCTGGCCTTGAACCTGCAAGGGATCTGTCCTGCTTGGCCTCCACCAAGTGCTACTGTGAAAAGCACATACTGCAGGCTGGAGAGATGGCTCAATGGTTAAGAGCACCGACTGTTCTTCCGAAGGTCCTGAGTTCAAATCCCAGCAACCACATGGTGGCTCACAACTATCCATAATGAGATCTGACTCCCTCTTCTGGAGTGTCTAAAGACAGCTACAGCATACTTACATATAATAAATAAATATTTTTTTAAAAAAAGAAAAGCATGTACTGCAATGCCTGTACTTCAGACAAATAGAATTTCTGGTTTATGACTTTGGAGTTATTATATATTCAGTCCCTACCCTTTTAATGTTTATAGTGGAGCTGGGTGGTGGCGCACGCCTTTAATCCCACTTGGGAGGCAGAGGCAGGCGGATTTCTGAGTTCGAACCTGGTCTACAGAGTGAGTTCCAGGACAGCCAGGAATATACAGAGAAACCATGTCTTAAAAAAACAAGCCAAAAATAAACAGAAAGCATTGTTTAAGTGAATCTCTTTGATTCTAATTTTATTATTATAAGTTTATAATATTTATATTATAAACTTTAAAATTTATAAATATTATAAATATTTATAAAAATATAAATTTTATAAATATATATTTATAAAAATATAAATTATTATAAAAATATAAATTTTAAAATATTATACGTTTATAATATATTATAACTCTATAACCAGGTAGAGTTCAGCCTTACCTTAGGCTCAGTGGCCTCCTTCCCTAGCCTCCTAACTACTCTGATTATCAAGCCAAAGTATTTATTAAATGGTATTGGAAAAAAGTTTTTTAAGGCCATTTGAAATTATACGTGCCTCCTTAGCACTAGGGATGCAAAGGCAGGAAAAAAATTTTTGTTTGAGGCCAGCCAGTCCTATGTACTGAGTTCTAGGACAGCCTAGTCTACATAGACTGTATCTCAAAACAAGATAATACATGTATAACTTTTAGATTCACTTATTTAATTTTGTCTGAGTGTTTTTGCCTTCATGCATATGTGTCTACCATGTTTTCTGATGCACTCAGATAATCTTTCAGAAAAGTGCATCATAGTCTTTAAATTGCAGTTATGGTGGGTTGTGAGCTACTGTATGGGTGCTCATAGCCAAACTCCAGTCCTCTGTAAAGACAGCAGAGCTTTTTAAACTAACTACTGAACTATTCTAGCCCCCTAAATAGTTTGGTTTAGTTTGGTTTTGTATAGTTTTTTTCTTTTTGTGGGGGGAGGAGGGCCCGAGAAAGGGTCTCTCTGTGTAGCCCTGGCTGTCCTGGCACTCACTCTGTAGACCAGGCTGGCCTCGAACTCAGAAATCCACCTGCCTCTGCCTCCCAAGAGCTGGGATTAAAGGCGTGCACCACCACCGCCTGGCTTTTGTATAGTTTCTTGTTTTAAATCTGTTAATTGTGTTAGTAGGGAGAAGAGAATGGGAAGTTGCCAAAAATGTGGCATGTTGTTGTCATTATGAAGTCAGAGGACAGCTTTGTGAAGTTACTTCTTTCCTTCCACCTTTACATGGGTTTCAAAGATGGAACTCAGTTGTTTTAGGCTTGCACATACTCAGCTATCTCACCAACCTTGTGTTGTCTCTAAGCTAACTTGTGGGAAAGACATTAACAACAGGTGGGAGACCACTAACTGTTCTTCCTTTTGGCCTCTAGGCAAAAACTGTGCCTCACTTCTGAGGGTCGAACCCTTTGTATGTGCCCAGTGCCGCACAGATTTCACCCCTCACTGGAAGCAAGAAAAGAATGGTAAGATCCTCTGTGAGCAGTGTATGACTTCCAACCAGAAAAAGGCTCTAAAAGCTGAACACACTAACCGGCTGAAAAATGCTTTCGTTAAAGCCCTACAGCAGGAACAGGTGAGAACTCTGACTACTTCTTGCATAGTCATCTGAACAGGCTTGGTTTTCCCAAAGGGTTTAGGGCCTGGAAACCTAGTTTCCTTTTTAAAAGAAAAGAAAAGAAAAAAAAAAAAAAAAAAAAAAAAAAAAGCGTGTGGTAGTATATACCTTCAATCCTAGCACTCTGGAGGCAGAAGCAAGCTGATCTCTTTGACTTGGAAACCTGCCTGGTATATAGAGTTCCAGGCCAGCCTAAATTAGGTAAAGACACCCAGTCTTAAAAAACAAAACAATATAGCCGGGCGGTGGCGGTGGCGGAGGCGGCAGCGGTGGTACACGCCTTTAATCCCAGCACTTGGGAGGCAGAGGCAGGTGGATTTCTGAGTTCGAGGACATCCAGGCCTACACAGAGACACCCTGTCTCGGAAAAAAACAAAAAAACAAAACAAAACAATATAATCCTTTTTGTTACTTTGTCCTGTTTATATCATTTGGTGATTTTCAATTGGCTGATAATATAATACCATGTATGAATGACTGAGATTAAAGAACAGAAAGAAGGCTTGGACCGTGATTGTTTTCAATAGCCTTGAAGAAAGTCTCACCATTAGCTCTAAATGGCCTAGAACTTTTGAATTCTCCCATCTTTGCCTCTTGAGAACTGGTATTACTGGAGTGTGCTACAACATCCAGGTCCTCTAATTTCTACTTTTGGCCAGACAAATGGATTTTGCTGAAAGGAATTTGCTGCATACTCTCAATTATGCAATCTATAGTTAAATGACAAAAGGATAGGTGATAAAGTAACCCAGAAAAGATTAGTGGCAATAGAAGTGTGTGAGCATTTGCTAATAGAATCTTCAAAGGGAAAGATGTGTGAAGATGCTCAGGTCCTTTTCTCTTCCATTTCCCACTCCACTAACCATCAGAGTCCTTTAAGTAGATAGCATCATGAGCCTTGTGGAAAATAGATAAGCAGAAATCAAAGATAAGATATTAGTTTAATGATAGAGCTCTTGCTTCCCATATCTGAGGCTCTGGTTTCGATCTCCAGCACTGTATGGTCGTTACATGCAAACATGAATGCATAAATGAATCTCCTTAAAAAATTAAAGAAATAGATAGTACCTCAAAGATTCATTAGTTTTAATTACATTACCATCCATCGTCCTCCAGTTGTCCTCATGAGAGCCAGCTTTCTAGAGAGAAGGGAATGCTTTTAATCTATAAAACATGTTGGCTGCTTGTACCTGGAGATCTCAGCGTTGCCGTCCCACCAAACTTCTCACCTTTTCTGCATTGTTCTAACTAGCTGGCATCATTACAGAAATAAAACCCTTGGTTTTCTAGTTAGAAAATTAGGTGCTGTCTTGTTTAATCTCATCTAATAACTCCCAACAGGAAATTGAACAGCGATTACAGCAGCAGGCAGCACTCTCCCCAACGACAGCTCCAGCTGTATCCAGTGTCAGTAAACAGGAGACCATCATGAGACATCATACACTGCGGCAGGTGAGGAATTTTTCCACAACCCTGCTTTTTCTTAGGGGCTTTGCTCCTGCAGGAAATAGTTCTGTTCTCTTTTTACTCCTTTGGGTCTTTTGAATTTCTATAATGGTAAGGTTTCATCAACTATCCTGTTCCCCTGTTGCAGGCTCCACAGCCCCAGAGCAGCCTTCAGCGTGGCATTCCCACATCTGCCCGATCCATGCTTTCAAACTTTGCACAGGCACCTCAGTTGTCTGTGCCAGGTGGCCTCCTTGGTATGCCAGGTAAGAGGGGTTGATTTCAGGACATAGATAGTCTTTTCTCTGATGATCTTGTATAGCTCAAGCTGGCTCTGAACTTGCTTTGTAACTAACAAGTACTGGAATTACAGGCATACACCACCTAGCTTTAGTGTACAGTTCTTTTTGTGCACAGGGGGTGCATGTGTGTATGGGTACTTGTATGGAGAGGCTAGACGTCAATCTTGAGTTTCATTCCTCAGGCACTGTCCACCTATTTTTTGAGATAGGGTCTCCTATTTTCCTTTAGCTTATAAAATAGGTAGGCTCACCAACAAACTCCAGAGATCTGCATCCTGTTGTTAGGATTATAAGCATGCAAAAGTCCTGACTTTTTTTTTTTTTTTTTTAAAGTCCTGACTTTTTTGTGTGGGTGCTAGGGATCAAACTCAGGTCCTGTTTGCTGGCAAGCACTTTGCTGGCTGAGCGCTTGCTCTCTCCATAATATACAAATTTTTCTTTTTTCTTTTTCTTTTTTGTTTGTCTTTTTTTTTTTTAAGTATGAGTGTTCCACCTACATGTACTTGTACTGCATGTACATGAAACTTGTACTACATGTACATGTACTATATCCACTTGCATACCTGGTGCCCAGAGGCCAGAATAGCATGTCTGGTATCTGATCCCCTAGAACTGGAATTACTTAGAGTTGTGAACCATCATGTGTGTGCTAGGAATTAAGCCTCAATCCTCTGGAAGAACAGCCAGTGCTCCTTTATTTGTTTGGCTTTTCGTTGGTTTGGTTTGGTTTTTGGGGATTGGAGGGGAGGAAGGGACAGTGTTTCTCTGTGTATCCATGACTGTCCTGGACTCACCAGGGTTGGAACACAGAGATTCTCCTGCCTCTGTCTTAGTGCTGGGATTAAAAGCATTGCTATCAGCTACTGAGCCATCTCTAGCACCGATGCACAAATCTTTAGCAACCCCTGTAGGCCCCATTGTTCCTTTTTTCTGTTTTCTTGGGCTATAACTATTCTTTTGTTATTCAACAAATGAATTTTTACTAAGTCATGAGTGCACTAAGACTTTGGTAAAATGGTCTCTACCATTATAAATTTAATTCTGATATGCTTTCATTGAGCATGTGAGTTCTAGAACAGCAGGGTCAGCCGTCCAACATGAATGGTAGGACTCTTTTCCAGGCTTCATCAGTCCCAAAATCAGAACAGATCATTCATTCTTTCTCCTTTCAATAATTTTTCTGTCATGAAGGTTTAACCTCTTTCTTCTATACTGTACTGTAAACACTGCTCATTATTCCTGATAGGACTGGTGTTTCTAGAGGCATTCTTTCCCTGAAGCTCAGGAGTGAGAGGATAGCTGCTGTGGAAACAAAGCCAACTGAGGCTAGAGCAGACCATTGCAGATATCTCCTCCCCATCTCTTAACTACAGTCTGGGACAGGACAACAGGGGTGTCATTTCTTCTCTTAATACCTGTCCCCTATTTTTGTCTCATGAATCTAGGTGTCAACATTGCATACTTGAACACTGGCATCGGAGGACATAAAGCCCCAAGTTTGGCAGACCGGCAGCGTGAATACCTTTTAGACATGATCCCCCCCAGGTCTATATCGCAGTCCATCAGTGGGCAGAAATAACGCCTGTTCCACCTGTACTGCCCATCCCTGAATCCTTTACCCATTTCTCCCATTGCCCCCAACTGCCGTCGCATGCAGTGCCTGTACTGGTGCCTACCATACACGGAAAGCAAAACCGAAAAAAACAGAAGACAAAAATAGACATCAACAAGAAAACACACGCCCTGCCCTGCCACCTCCCCTGTATTTCACACTGCTGCGAGCTGTTCTCCTGCTGCTCTGTCTTCTCTCTTCATTTTTCTTTAACAGTGAGGTGGATCTTTGCCTCTGATAGAGGTCAGAATGGGGTCCTGGGGACAATTTAAGCCCTTTGATGTGTGTTTCTAAAGTATGTTTTATGCTATAATTATTATCATTTTTAATTATATTGTGTGTTTTCCCTTTGTTCTGTAGACGGTTAACCCCCATCTTGTTTTCTGTTCTCTTTATTTCCCTACCTCCCTCTGCTAACCCTCCTTTTTTTTAAAACAACAAAAAAAGCATATATATACATATACATTATATATACATATATATGTATATATATATACACACACACACACACACACACACACACACACACACACAATTCAGTGATCACATGCAGATTGCAGTGGATCCTCAGCTGCCAATAGGAAATAATTGAGAACGTTAGGGACGGAGATGTTGAGTGCACTTAACCTGTGTTGTGGAGTGGGCATCATCAGACAAGTAGGAATAGCATCCCAGCTATGGTCGGTCAGGATCTGGACAGTTTAGGAGGCGTTGTTTTAGTAATGAAGTTGAGCTCTGTGATAATGAGTAAAAGAGCCAAGAGGGAAAAGCTTAAAATGAAAACTACCTGTAGTTTAACAAAGCATGAGATATGGGGGAAGAGGTTACATCCGCTCAGTAGTGTCCCAGAGAGGGCTGAGCCAGGTCCTGGCCTTCCAAGTGCTTGGAGAGTAAGATGAGTCTCCTGACCCCAGTGAGGACACAGGAGTCTGTTCCAGGCCAATCATCTTGAGATAGTTTATCTTATTTTCTTTGTAAAATTGTCTCTCATCACATCTTCACACCCTTTAGCAAGTGTTCATCTTCCTTCTAACTGTAGTTGGATGTGTCCATGCTGCAGGTGGCTGGGTATCCTAGAAGTTGGAATAGGTATATGTGAATCATGTGACAGAAGGGGAAACTAGACATAGAAGAAGAAGAGGTTTCTCCCAACGGTTGAGATTCTCCCACGTTTCTGTCCCTGTACCCTCTGAGTGCTGAGAGATAATGGGTGTAGGCCCCCGGTTAGGTTGGTATTCTACTCTGACTCTGCTATGCTGGCGGTAGATCTAACTCCTCGGAGCCAAGCAACTTGTTCAACCAGCTTTGGACCTCAGCTATACAAGTATTGTCTTCCCCCAAGCTCCTCTCCCCAAAATTTTGTTCATTTTGCTTTTTTTTTTTCTTGGCACTATTAATGTAGAGAATAAATTGAATTGTGCAATGTCGCTGTTCTGAGGTTAGCGAGGTTAACATCCTGTTTGCCCACACTGTGGCAAGGAGGAGGGGAGGACCAAGCTGTTTTTGAGGTAAGGGAAGCCTGAAATGGAAGGGTTTCTGCTTTCCTCAGAGTGTACATGTACCTGCCTCTACAGCTCTGGAAGCCGTCAGAGTGCACTAGGGACGCTTTGAGCAAAGATGTATGAGGAGTTTATAATATTTTGCCCTTGATAGCCACCTGAGGAAATTCCCTCATTTTTATTTTTAAAAACTAAATAATTTTTTTAAAGTAAGAAGGCACTTTTAAAATTATACACACACCCAAACTACACACCTTTCCCATAAAATTTGGGGGTAGGGTAGGAAAAGAAGCTAGATCAAGCTCAATTCCCCCACTCTGGTCTCTTCTTTCCCAATACCCCAGTGCCACTGTGGGTGATTATACTGGCCCTACGGGTCTTCCTGGCTTTTTTCTTTCTTCCCTTTCCCTCAAATTTATTGAGCACTTAATAAAGGAGCAGAGAGACAGCTGTGTCTGGGCTCCCCGAGTGGTGAAATGACCTGGAAGCTAGATGCTAGTAACAAGTAGTTTGAGCAGGTCATTTTAAGTATTTTTCTGGGGAATGTGGTGCCCCTGACTGTAAGTGGTGGGGGAGGGAGGGGGGCTAATGGAGCTGGGTTTGGGATTATTTTAAAATTATATATATATATATAAAAGATATATTCTTACATCTTTTCCTTGCCCTCTGTGCTTTGAAAGCACTGAATAAATTGATTCTGTTTTTCTCTTCCACAAAATTGGAAGATTTTTTTTTCTTCCATTTTTTTAAATGTTCTTACCAGTCATCTTGCCTTGTGGCATGTCTGTCTAACCTTTCCCTACCCCGTGATGAAGTGCCATTTCTGTTAAGTCTCCCTGACCCCCAACTCAGAGGTGCTCAGAGGTACAAGGTGCCCAAGTTTGTCAGTTGAGATTAAAAGGAACAGAGAATGTGCAATACTGTCCAGTGGGGCTGTTCTCGCCCTGAGCTAGGTCCTCTCCCCGGGGGCCAGGCCACTTTGACTATGGTTTGGAGGTGAGATATATGAAAATGGGGAGTGGTAGCAAGGAGAGCCTGTCGGTGTCAGTGCCTGTTTAGGTGCTGAGGCCGTAGGGGAGAGGATAAGGTCTTCCTGTTTCTATCCCTTCAGGGTCCATTACATAGAAGCTGCTAGTGTAGCTCTGTGGCCCTTTGTTCAGTCACTGAGGTGTGATTTCTCATCCTCCTTCCCCATCATCATACTCTTCCCAGGAATTAGCAAGAGGGGTGAAATCTTTCTTAATCATGGTAAAGTATTATTAGCCTTCCATCTCCTCCCTTAGCCCCTGCCCCATCCGCTCTTCAAGCCTCTACATTTTACTTCACTGATTGCCTTGTGTCCTTCCAAACTTTTTTTTTTTTTTTAATTAACTCTCATCCTCCAGCTGTGGGCCCTTATAGACACTAACCCTCATGCCCCAAGGATAGGAGGAAAGACCCTGAGTTCAGTGGTCCTTTACCATTGGACTTTAACTCTCAGGTATCAGTAGAGTGGGGATCCAACCAGTACAATCTGGCTTCCTCTAGACCTTGAGGCAGTACAAGCAGTCATTCATGGATGGTGTCTTTACTCCACAGCAACCTGAAATGGGTGGATTAGTGGCAAGGCTGGGATAAAATTAGAATCCTTATTTGTCAGTTTATTTTGTCACTAGACCACAGCATCTGAACTCCCTCCATTGCTGAATAAGTATTTTTCCTGCATTTTGGGATATATGTATGGTAGACATTTCTTTTTAAAGACACCGAGATAAATGTTTTCCTGCCTTGGTTACCTTTCCTTTCCCCTTTAAAGGAATTAGCTATAGAACTGCTTTGTAAAGATGCTTCTTGATATTTTACTTTTGTTCTTTCCCCAACCATCCCATTTCCCCCTTTTTTCTAGAAGGCATAACCCTTCTCTCCACAGCCCCTATCCCACTCATCCTAGGCACCCTTCCTTTCCATCAAGATCTTCATTAGCTTATGATATTTGCTGCCGAGATGTTATAACAAGGACTCATTCATGTATATAAGCTATTTCTTGATCCATTTAAAAGGAATTGTACATTGTGTAGAAAAAAAAAAACATGAAAAAGAGAAAAAAAAAAAAAGCCCTAGCCATGGATATTGTGAAACTGTGTTATGTCATTTTGTAATGTGCCCGTTTGTGTATGATCCGTGCAAAAGGGTTTCTGGGGAAGGGGAGGGTGGAGGGAGGCAGGACTGTGGAGGGTGGGGAGAGGAGTGGGCGGGCCCAGCACACTGAGACTGGCAGCTGCTCCAACCCCATCCCTCCTTAAAGATGCCACCTCCCCCACCACCCACCCCTATTTTGTGCCTTGCCCTCCCCACCCTGGAGTAATCTCTCCAGGTCACCAGCACTGCCTTGGCAGAGCCCACTCCCTGCCCTAGCCTGCCCACTCTTCCTACCCCCAGCATTAGGTTGATAATGTGGGAAAGTGCTGGAAGCTGGGAGGTAGCCGAGGAATGGGGCAGTTCCTGGGGGCATTGAAACCAAGTATTATTATGAATTGTAATTGTATTTGCACTGTTTTCCCCCTCTGATTGCATCAGCATATATACAATATACCTATATAACAAAATCCAGTGTCAAAGCTTTCTTATGCAAGGGATTTCCCCCACCCTTCAGAAAAAGAACCTCATGGACTTCTAAAAGGGTAGATTGTCAGGAGATAGAATAGTAGAAAGAAAGAATTTTAATTGTCCTAAGGAAGTTCTGTCCAAACCATTTAAGGATATGTGATTGAGTTGAGGCTGTCTCCTGTGAATTAAAGGGCTCCAGGTCCAGGGCTGTACTAAGAATCTAGGACACAAGGAGGCACAGTGTGACTACCTGGGACCTGCTGACTTGCTGTGTGAGCTTTGGTGGAGCTGGTGTCTTCAACCAGTGAACTAAGGGAGAAAACCACTGACCTCCATGCTCAAAATCCCACAATTCTTTCCCCATCTACCAGAAAACTAAAAGCACCCTGCCGTGAGGGAAGCGCTGGACTGAGAGACCAGGGAGGGAATGAAAGTGACATGCTAGTGTTAACTTGTGTGACAGTGTCCTTGGAAAGTTGCCAGTCCCCCTGGTTCAACATTGGTATGGGAGAGGCTGCAGCGATGTGTTGGGCTGATGGCATCTTGGCCCTTGTGTTTCTAGCCACGTTGTGACCAGGCTCCAAGCCTCACCTCACAATCACAATTCTTAAGGGTCGTTAACCAGCAAATGCCCCCCAGGTTGGTAATATAGTTGCTGTCGCTGTGAGCTGTAGGATGTGGAGTTTCCCTCATCTTGGTAACAAGTAGGGCTCAGATGTAGCCCCTATCTTTCCTTCCCTCAGATCTCATCTGAACCCCCAAAGGCAACTGTTCCACAGTCTGTCTCCTTCAGAGGCCCAGTTTATCCCCTCATTTTCTGGGCTGAGTGTTTCTATTCTCAAGTTATTGCCACTAAAGCCTGGAGAAAGCATAGGTTGATGGGTGCGGCCTTGGTGAAGGTGGAAGATAGATTGGGGTGGGTGGTGGGGAGCAGGGGGTGGGATGGCCACGGCTTCCCTGAGTAGGGTGGGTGGGAGGGAACAAGACCCTTTTGCACAACTCTCTTTTAAGTTTCCTTTTTTTCTTTTTTCTTTTTCTTTTTCTTTTTTTTTTTTTTTAACTCATTCTAATTTTCTGCATTGTGTTTGGGAAATAAAATGAAAAAAAAAAACAAAAAACAAAAAAAAAAACAAAGACCAATAGGAACTGGTTTTCAAAAGGTAAATACACTCCCATCTGTTTCAGAGGCTGCTGAGCATTTCAGCAGTGAAGATTCAAATAATAAGCTAATTTTTGGAGAAAGGATTAAAAGAAAAACTTTGTAATATTTATCACTTGCAAGCTATGTTTAATAAAGAAAGGAATGGTTTCTAAGCTTTCCTGTGCCTTGTGCTTTAGTCGTGGCCAAGATGGGAGTGGGGGTGAATGGTTTGTGGGAGTATGGATGGGTAGGCTCTTGCTTGTGCTCCTGGCCGGCCTCTGCTGCTCCCTACCTCTCATGAGCCCAGAGTCAGGCTTGGTATATGTGCCCTGATCGGCCTTTCCCAGCGCCCCTCACACTTCTGCACTGGTCGTCTAGTGTAATTGGTGGTAGCTGCTTTCTCTGGCTAGGGGTCTCATGGCATTAGATTCACATATACAGTCCTTAACATTTGGAATGCATCTTCCCCAGAAAGGCCTAGAATGGCTGTGTCAGTATTCTTACACCTCCCACTTAAAGCATCAATCAGTTTGACTCCCACATTTTAATGTTTTTTTTTTGTTTGTTTGTTTTTTGGATTGTTTTTTTTTTCCCCCCAGACAGGGTTTCTCTGTATAGCCCTGCCTGTCTTGGAACTCACTCTGTAGACCAGGCTGGACTCAACTCAGAAATCCGCCTGCCTCTGCCTCCCAGAGTGCTGGGATTACAGGCGTGTGCCACCACTGCCCAGCTTATGTTTTATTTCTAACAAAACTTTTAGGTGACTCCCAACCAAAGAAGACAGTATTGTTTTCTGGAATACTTTAAAGTCAGGACTGTGTCCAGCCCCCAGTCTTCTGCCATATTTTATACCCTCGGAGGAGCTGATGGGGAAAAACAGAGCCCAGCCCGCGGGGATCCTGTTGCTGATCCTAGTGTTATTTCTGTATGAGCACAGAAGAGACAGTATGTGTGGTTCCATAATAGACTTTCCTTCCCACAAAACCCTTCCCTTCTGGTGTCACTGGTACAGGGAAAGGTTAGCTGAGGTAGTTGTCTGGGCTTTGCCTTTACAGAGCACGACAGAACTAACTACATGGCAAGTGTCTGCTGCTGGGTACTGCAGGCTGGAAAAGGGAAGAGTAGGAATGCCAGGTGCCAATAGCCTCTGTTCCTTCTATTAAGGGACCTAGGACTGAAACTCTCAATCAAATCCCTTTAAAACAAAGGATTACAGAAATGGCTCACAATTTAAGATCTCTTGCTCTTGTAGAGGACTTGGGTTCAATTCACAGCATCCATGTCGACTTCCAAGAGCACCAGACATGCACATAGCACATGTATGTACATGCAAGCAAAACATACAAAATTTTTGCTTTTGTGAAACAAGGTAGAGAAACAGTGGAGGAAGAGTGCAGCACAGTGGCAGCCAGGGTGACAGTTCTCAGAAAGACTGCACATAGGTGGCTCTATACCACGTTGGTTGAGAAACCCAGGATAGCAAGGTAGCAAAGAAAAACAGATGGTGGCCCCAGCTCACCTGGAGTTAGGGACTACAGCCCTGAAGTAGCTATCACACTGCTGCCAGTAACAGAGGCAGCATGGGGGAAGAGTCCTAGCTGGCACCTTTGCTGAAGGAGCCTTTCGGTGGGATATAGGCTGTGTCAGCCTCTAGGCTAAGTACATTCTCAAGTGTGCCTTTCCTCACAGCCTCTTGGAAACCAGCTTGACATCTCAGTATCTTCTCTCGCCAGCCACATGCCCCAAGCCCCAAGCCCCAAGCCCCCATAAGGGAACGTATACTATTCCTGATTCCTGACCGGTCCTTCCAGGCTTCCAGGGGAGAGCAGAGAAGGGAGCTACAGGAGCTGCAGCTGCGCTGCCAGCCTTAAGGGCAGTGAGGAGGCTTAGGAGATGCTCAAAAGCATGCTCCTGGATCCTGTCCCAGACACTGACCAAGAGTCTTGGGGATCACTGAGGTAGGTGGGGCCCAAAGAATGACTTCCAGAACACACCATTTGGGCAGAACTGGGTTAGAGCCAAGAACTCACTCTTGGCCCTTGTACTCAATCTGTGACTGAAGGCCTTACTCACAGGTCCACACCCACCTTGCTCTGGCCAGAGGTAAAGCAATGATGTGTCTTCCTGGGAGCTTTCAGAGATCAACAGAGCCATACCTTGTAGACTCCTGGGAGTTGCACATGGCTCTGGGTTCCCTATCGTACGCCAGGTGGACACTGGCCTGATAAGAGCCCATGTTTTCTTCTGCCACGCATTGGTAAATACCCTCATCTTCAACAGAGCTACTCTTTTTGTTGTTGTTGTTGTTGTTTTGTTTTGTTTTGTTTTTCGAGACAGGGTTTCTCTATGTAGCCCTGGCTGTCCTGGAACTCACTCTGTAGACCAGGCTGGCCTTGAACTCAGAAATCCGCCTGCCTCTGCCTCTCAGAGTGCTGGGATTACTGGCATGTGCCACCACCACCCGCAGAGCTACTCTTAATGTGCTAAAGAAAAGCAAACAGCCAAAACACATGGGCTAAAGGGAGCCGAGACCTGCTCAGAGAAAGGGCTCATCCATGTTTGCGGCAGTAAAACTAATACAGCAGCAGGCAAGGTGGAAGTCCCAGGTGATACTTGCTGGTATCGGAGGTACTTGCTGGAAAGAGAAGGGTGTGTGTGTTGTGTAGTGTTGTATGATGGTAAGGTTCATATCTAGGGAGAGCACACCTGTGGACCATCTGGCAGGGAAAAGGGTAGGTAAGGCCTTTGGTACCTGTTGTGAGTTAGCTTGATCTTATCCCCAGAACACTTTTCCATTCTTCAACTAAACCAGTCTAGAGTCAGTGAGACCCTGAGCCCCACAGGGATCTTGCTCAAGGACTGACTGTGGCCACTAGGCAAGCTAGGGGAACTAGGCAGGCAAGGAATCGAAGAAGACATCCTGACACCCAGCCTTCCTGCCCCTACCTTCTAGACCCTCTCCTGACCTAGGGTGCAAGAGTGTTCCCAGTCCCTTCCTGCCAGGCCCTGGAAGCTCACACCGCACAGGGAGAGCACCTTGTACTCTTGTTCTGGACACAGCCATAGACCCCTAAGTGCTGGATAAACATATCAGAAATCACCGGGTTTCCATACCCAAAATTTGGATGCCCTCTACACTCTATGGGAAAGTATGGGGCTAAGGGCAGTGGCGTGGGTAGGGGTGGGGAAAGGCAGCTGCATACACAGGACACTCAAGAAACAAGAAGCAAACGGCTGTGCTTGTGTTTTTGTTTGTTTTGTTTGTTTTTGTGACAGATTCTAACACCTAGGTCTGGTGCACTGTGGGAGTTAGGTTCCGAGGTCAGGCAGAGGCCTACTATGAGGTAGACTGACAAAAGCAGAAGGGGAGAGCCCTTGCCGCCTCCCACATGGTTTCTGCTCCAAGAGCTTCCATCTAGCAGACATCTGTGGGCAGGTTTTCGAGCTGCCCCACAGTGCTGCAGTTTCATCCCTAATTTACAAGTAAAATGACTTGCCCAAACTGGCTCCGGTGATTCATGGCTGTATATAGGCTGGAAGAGGATATTCTTGAGCTGGAGGCTAATCTGGGCCACAGGCCAAGTTTAAAGCCATCTGGGCTATATTGTGAGGGGAGAAAGAACAAGGAGAGCGTGAGTCTGTACCTGTGTCAGCTCTGAGCCAGCCTCGCCTTCCCTAGGTGGCTCCCCTTGGCACTCAGAGACTTCCTCCCAAGTGTCAGAGAATGCTTAGGAGAGAAATGTTTTTCCAAAACATTGCCACTTCCACTTTGTGCCTAAACCCCACGTTCACTATGTGAACCACCCCCCTCCCACCACTGAGGCTCCTGCACACTGTCACCTTGGCACAGTTGGCTTCTGCTTTTGTGTGTCTGTTTTTTGTTTTTGCTGTCATCCTTAATCACCTTTTTAATCCTTGTATTTTCTGATCCTTTTTTTAAAAGATTTACTTATTATTTACTATGTATACAGTGTTCTGCCTGTTTGCCAGAAGAGGGCGTCAGATCTCATTACGGATGGTTGTGAGCCACTATGTGGTTGCTGGGATTTGCTCTCAGGACCTTGGAAGAACAGCCAGTGCTCTTAACCACTGAGCCATCTCTCCAGCCCCTTCTGATCCTTCCTAACATGAATTTAACCTTTCATAAGTACCCTTCACTTAGAACTACTCAGATGAGACCATGAGTCTTTTTTTTTTTTTTTTTTTTTTTTTTTTTGGTTTTTCGAGACAGGGTTTCTCTGTGTAGTCCTGGCTGTCCTGAACTCACTCTGTAGACCAGGCTGGCCTCGAACTCAGAAATCCGCCTGCCTCTGCCTCCAAGTGCTGGGATTAAAGGCGTGCGCCACCACCACCGCCTGGCAACCATGAGTCTTTAGAATGAAAAATTTTGAAGGGCCTTGTGGTGCAGGCTTGTAAAGGCCACTTGGGAGGCTAAAGCAGGAGGATCCCAAGTGTAAAGTATGTGCAGCGGCTGCTAGGATAACTCGAAGTGGTAGAGCACCTGCCTAGCATGCACGAGGCACTTGACTAAATCCCCAGCACCATAGGAAGAACAGTACTAATGAACAAATTATACACTCCTGAAATCTAAGTACTTGGGAGGCGATTGCAAGGAGGACCAAGAGTTTGAGGCTAGCCTCGGCTGCACTTCCAGAAAACCCAGGTTTTATTCTCAACACTCATGTCAGGCAGGCCCACAACCACCTGTAACTTTAGCTCCAGAGAGTCTGCTTTCCGTAAGCACCCGCCCACCCACACATGGCAGACACACATGCACACATGGCTAAAAATAAAATATTTTTTAATTTTTTTCTTTTAAAAGGTGCTTTAGATTTATTTATTTTCTATGTATCGATGTTTGCCTGCATGTATGTCTATCTACCATGCGCATGCTGAGTGCCCGCAGGTCAGAGGAAGACATCACATGCCTAGAACTGGAGTTACAAATGGTTGTGAGTCACTGAGAATTGTTGTGGTTGTGAGAATTGAAAACCACCTTTCTAACTGTGAAATAAATCTCAAAAAACAAACAAAATAAAAAGCCGAGCAACTTGACTGAGACTCTGTCCCAATAAATAGTTAAAAACAGGCTGGAGCCCAGCGTGGTGGCGCATGCCTGTAATCCCTGCACTTGGGAGGCAGAGGCAGGTGGATTTCTGAGTTCGAGGCCAGCCTGGTCTACAGAGTGAGTTCCAGGACAGCCAGAGCTACACAGAAAAACCCTGTCTCAAAAAATATATAAAACAAACAAACAAACAAACAAACAGGCTGGAATTGTAACTAAGTATGAACCCCGGGAATGCATGGGGGTGGGGGTGGGGGTGGGGAAAGGACCTGCCCCAGGGTCCCTACCAGGTGAACAGCAAGCAGTTTGAGCTCAGACCTCAATTCTCTCTGGTCTCCCACCACCGCTCCCCACCCCTACCCCGGGTTCACGTCCAGCTCCTTCCCTAACTTTTAAGCAGCCCTAAAATGCTGGCTACTGACTGGCCTTCTGCCCCTAAACCTTCTCCTTCTGGCCGGGTGGTGGTGGCGCACGCCTTTAATCCCAGCATTTGGGAGGCAGAGGCAGGTGAATTTCTGAGTTCGAGGCCAGCCTGGTCTACAGAGTGAGTTCCAGGACAGCCAGGGCTACACAGAGAAACCCTGTCTCGGGGAAAAACAAAAACAAAAAAACAAAAGAAAACAAACAAACACAAAAAACCCTTCTCCTTCTGACCCCCTTGGCGGCCCCTGGCATCCCTGTCCCTGGGGTCGCACGCAGGCAGGAGGTTCTCTTGCTGGCCAGATCAATGATCCCAGAATGTCTCCCTTCCCTTCTCAATTTTAATTTAAAAATCATTAATCCTAGGGGTGGAGGTTCCCATCTTTGGTGGCAGCACCCAGGCCAATGAAGGAGGAGGACTGAGGCTAGCTTGTGCTTGGGGGAATGGGGTTCCGTTCTCTCCCACCACCAAGCACCTCCTCTGCATTGAACTCGGGAGGCAGAGGCAGGTGGATTTCTGAGCTTGAGGCCAGCCTGGTCTACAGAGTGAGTTCCAGGACAGCCAGGGCTACACAGAGAAACCCTGTCTCAAAAAATATATAAAATTTAATTAATTAATTAATTAATTAATTAATTAATTAAAAAAACAGGCTGGAATTGTAGCTAAGTATGAACTTGCCTGGCATATAACAAGCTCTAGGTGGTTCTCAGTCTGGGGGCTCCTGCCCCCCTGGGGACACATTATGCTTCATAACAGTAGCAACATTACAGCTATGAAGTAGCAATGAAATAATTGCATGGTTTGGGGTTACCCCGTGAGGAACTGTATTAAAGAGTCGCAGCATCAGGAAGCCTGAGAATCGCTGCTCTAGGCTAAATCCTCAGTGCAATTAACTAGTTAATTAATTAAAATGAACGTTTTCAGGGGTTGGTACAAAGTTTTATATCTTTAAATTTCCCTTAAGCTACAGAAGAGGACTCCCAAAGCAGTGGCCGTCTGCTTAGAGCCTGCCTCTGGCCGGAGCTGCTGCTGCTCTGGTGGCAGCCAGAAAACTCCACCTAGGCAAGTTCTTCACGGTGCCGGGCCCCACATTCCGGTCAGCCTGCGCTGAGCCCCAGTAAGTCCTCTTACTTGAAGTCCACCTTGTTCTCCCACAGATGAAGCAACAGAGCCTGGACTCCAACCTGACTGATCTCCACAGCCTTGACTAGCTGGCAGTGTGAACTCAGTGGCGCTGGGAAAGTCTGTCTCACCCGGGGAATGCTTGGGGGGTGGAGGGGGGGGCGGAAGGACCTGCCCCAGGGTGCCCACCAGGTGAACAGCAAGCAGTCTGAGCTCAGACCTCAATTCTCTCTGGTCTCCCACCACCGCTCCCCACCCCTACCCCGGGTTCACGTCCAGCTCCTTCCCTAACCTTTAAGCAGCCCTAAAATGCTGGCTACTGACTGGCCTTCTGCCCCTAAACCTTCTCCTTCTGGCCGGGTGGTGGTGGCGCACGCCTTTAATCCCAGCATTTGGGAGGCAGAGGCAGGTGGATTTCTGAGTTCGAGGCCAGCCTGGTCTACAGAGTGAGTTCCAGGACTCACTCCTGAGTGTCTCCGGGTGTGTGTGTGTGTGTGTGTGTGTGAAGAAAACAAACAAACAAACAAACAAAAACCCAAAAAAACCTTCTCCTTCTGACCCCCTTGGCGGCCCCTGGCATCCCTGTCCCTGTCGCCGGCAGGAGGTTCTCTTGCTGGCCTGATAGCCTGGGACTTGGTCCTGAGCGTCTACCATCCTAGGGGCTTGGTAGCCTGCTCTACAGGTCCTGTGGACCCCAGGGAAGGTGGGATGGTAGGTTGGAAAGGGAATAATAGGCCAGGGATCCCCACTGGGCTCCCCTACTGTCTCAGAGAAGCCTATTCCCCACCCGTTCGTTTTTTGAGTGCCAAAGTCACTTCCAGATCAAAGACCCCAGGATGTCTCCCTTCCCTTCTCAATTTTTTTTTTTTTTCCGAGACAGGGTTTCTCTGTGTAGTCCTGGCTGTCCTGGAGCTCACTCTGAAGACCAGGCTGGCCTCGAACTCAGAAATCCGCCTGCCTCTGCCTCCCAAGTGCTGGGATTAAAGGCGTGCGCCACCAACGCCCGGCTCCCCTTCTCAATTTTAATTTAAAAATCATTAATCCTAGGGGTGGAGGTTCCCATCTTTGGTGGCAGCACCCAGGCGAATGAAGGAGGAGGACTGAGGCTAGCTTGTGCTTGGGGGAATGGGGTTCCGTTCTCTCCCACCACCAAGCGCCTCCTCTGCATTGAACTTGGGTGCTAGGATGTAGCAACTAGGGTCTTTCCCTGCTACGTCCTCTCACTGGCGTTCCAGATCCCTAGTCCCTGGGAGAATAAGTTTATTAGAAGAGTTGCTAATGCCATGCTCTTAGTCAGAGACAGTGTCTAACTTTCTTTTCTATTTGCTGTGACCATCATGGTGGGGAGCACTGCCTCAGACAGGCAGGCATGGTGCCGGAGCAGACCCTGAGAACTTTACATTCCCGACCCACAGGCAGCAGGCAGAGAGCCGCTGGGCCTGGAGTGGGCTTTTTTGAAACCTCAGAGCCCACCCCAGTGACTCACTTCTGCCAGCGAGGCCACCCCGTCTAATCCTTCTCCGAGGCTTCCACCAACAGGAGACCGAGTAGCCTACGAGCCTGTGTGGGCCGTGCTCGCCCGATCGATCAGCACAGCGCGGCGGGCGCACCAAGGAGGGTTCCGGCTCCAGAACGGCAGCAGATGCCACGGCAAGGCTCTAGAGAGAATCAGGCTGTTCCCCCCCCACCCCCCCCCACCCCCGCGCACGCCCTTTTTTAAAAGATTTATTTATGTATACGGGTATTCTATCTGCGTGCCAGAAGAGGGCATCAGATCCTAGTATAGATAGATGGGCTACAATGTGCTGGGAATTGAACTCTGCACCTCTGGAAATGCAGACGGTGCTTTTAAACACTAAGCCATCTCTCCAGTTCCCTCCGGCCCTCCGGCCCTCCCTCTCCCTCCTTCCTTCCCTCTCTCTCCCTCCCCCCCCCCTTTCTTTTCCCTGTTTTCTTGGTGCTTGTTTGTTTTGAGACAGCCTCTCAGTGTCTGGCTGGCCTGGGACTCACAGAGATTTGCGTGCCTCCGCGTCCCCAGCCTTTGCTCCACCACACCAGGCCTCTTTTTCATTTAATTTCTCTTTAGAATTGAAGTGAGCTTTGTATTGGCCTGGCACAGGCGACAGTCTTCACCCCTTCTCCCTTCACTCTTCCCTCTCCTGCGATTCCTGACTCGTCCTGGGAGAAAGAGCGTCCTGGGCAGAACAGACTGTGGGACCTACAGGGCGCTCCGGGTGTTGGAGGGAATGGGGCACGGCTTAGAAAAACCATCCATCTAGGCGGAGAGATCTGTTACCCTGTAAAAACCTTTCTTCCTCGCCACGATGGGAAGGGTCAGCTTTTTTTTTTTTTTTCCTTCTCTTCTTTATTTTACTTTTTTAAAAAAATTGTAAACCCTTTGGTGAGTCTGGGAGAGGATTTGAGTGGCTGTCCCCTGAAGTCTGATTCCCTGCCTGTGCCCGCCTATTTGTAGGAGCCTGTCCTCTAGTGGCTGATTAAGGCATCACTCCTCTCACTAACCCCAACCGCATCCACACCTCCTGCCTTCGGCTGTGTCCTCACACAGAAGACCTGGGACCCGCCTACACCTGCTACTTCCTGTGATCTCATCATTACCCTGTCCTGTAGTCACATGGCTGCCGCTTTAGTGGACTCTAAACACCGCTTTCCTTTGTTAACATTACTTGATTTGTAGTCTAGACAACTGGACCTGGCGCCCCCCTCAGCCTCTGCAGTGCTGGGGATATAGCCGTGCTTGATCCTTGATTTAAAAAATTACACATTACAGTAGTGTTGTTATAAAGTCAAATATCATTTAAGGTGGACACATTGCACAACCATTTCCCCTTTTCTTTTTTCTCTCAATTTTTGTTTAAATGAGAGTCTGGGGCTCGGAGCTGCTGAGGCGGTTGGCCTGCCTGACTTTCACAAAGTCCCCAGTCTTGTAGAAACCAGATGAAACCAGATGTTGGGGTGCATGTTTATAACCCAGCACTGTGGAGGTAAAGCAGGATCAGAAATTCAAGACCAGGCTGGGCGGTGGTGGCGCACGCCTGTAATCCCAGCACTTGGGAGGCAGAGGCAGGCGGATTTCTGAGTTCGAGACCAGCCTGGTCTACAGAGTGAGTTCCAGCACAGTCAGAGCTACACAGAGGAAACCCTGTCTCGAAAAACCAAAAAAAAAAAAAAAAAAAGAAAAAAAAAAAAGAAAGAAAAGAAAAGAAATCCAAGACCATCCTCAACCCGGGCAATGGTGAGACCAGGGAGCACATGTGAGCTTCTTGAGTCCTCTCGGGATCTCTGTGTGAACAGCAAGCACTCCTTTTTTAAAGTATTTATTTATTTATGTATATTAGTGCTCTATTGCATGTTTGCCTACATGCCAGAAGAGGGCATCAGATCCCTTTACAGATGGCTGTGAGCCACCATGTGGTTGCTGGGAATTGAACTCAGGACCTCTGGAAGAGCAATCAGTGCTTTTAATTGGTAAGCCATCTCTCTAGTGTCAAAAGAAAAAAATTATGGGCCCCTAATTGGGTCCAAGACACTGTGCATACAAGTCTAGTGACGGCACTGTTGCCGCCCAGGTCTACTGTGGGCACCTCTGTGCACTGCGGGTGCCGTCTTGGGCACCGTCATGTCTTCTCATCCTCAGTCACAGCCCTGCTGGCTCGGCTACCAGCTGTGGTTCTGCGTTAATAATGTGGGTATTCATGGGAGAGCCAGGCATCCAGATGCAGGCAATCACAGGTATTCACATCAGGGAGTACCGCTGTTGTTGGCCAAGGCCAGCCCCGTCTACTGCCAGGAGATGGCCACAGACCCTCCCACCTGGCAGGAAGGCCAGCAGCAGCCGGTGCTCCCACATGGTCTCCCGGTCGCTTGGCTCCCGCACAAAGGCCAGTTCAGAACTTGTGATGCACCCTGAGGGGGCGCTCAGTACTGCTGGGACCCAGGGCCTCCTCTGCTCTCAGTCTCCCCCTCCCCCCTTCACCTAATTCTTTGCCTGCGGAGGCGACAAAGAGACAGACCTTGGCTTTAAGGGATCTTAGGTACCAAGGGAGGAGCTAGGGGGAGAGCAGCCCTGGCTTATCAGAGCTGGCTGCTGTCCTGTGGAAAAACCGCCAGAGCTGATGTCTGACAGGCCTGATTGATGGTCGCATTCAGCTGAGCCCTGGCAACAGGACAGGGGTCAGGGCAGACACAATGGAGAGGTTAGGGGCTGAAGCTTGGGCATTGTGTTCCCTGGGAGACACAGCCACCTCCTCCTTTCCCCGTGGGCCTATCTGCCTATCTCCCCACGAGGTCAGCTTCCCAGGACTCCTGGCTCTCCCTGAAGACCCCCACCGGCCCCCCAACAGTAGACAGAAGCTGCTGCCTCTGAGAAGAGAAGGAACACACTCAGGTTCACACAGGCACACACCTAGACTGGAAATTACAGCCTTACAGCCTCCAGGACAACGTACATGGTCACAGAAGCCACAGACACAGGCCACTGGGAGATGCCGCCACACAGGCCAGTCGCCGGTGTCAGAAGCCCGGGGACACAGCCCAGCTGTGAAGCCACATGCTCAGGCACTCTTCCAGAAACACCACAAATCATTACCCAGTATGCACTTGGGGTGGGACAGCCCTAAGAGATGAGACAGACATGTGGGCAACAGTGACCTTTGAAGCCTGTGTGCTGCAGCTTTCCGGCTTTCCAGAGGACACCCTTCCCCATCTCAGGCCCTGCAGGCTGGCCTTACGACCCTTTAGCCTACCGTCCAGTCTTCCGGGACCCAAAAACGTCTCTGCCACTTTGTGCCCTTGGCCTTTTCCTGCAGCCTCTTCTCCAGCTATTGCTCAGGGCTTGCCGCTCTGTCCTCCGCTCTGTCCTCCGCCCTGTCCTCCGCTCGGTCCTCCCCTCTCTGGCCCAATTGCCCGCCCCTGTGTGTCCCTTCTGCTGTGTGCCCACCACCTACACCCAACTTTCCCCTCCGATTCTGCTAGATCCGTTTGACTGGAACCCCTCGTGCCTCCCCGAACCCCAGACAACAGCAAGGGCAGCCCCGCGGCTCCCAGGCTCTGCTTTCAACCACGTGCTTCTTCTCAGGCGGCTCTGGGTCCCTGGGCGGCCTGTCACACCCACCAAGGCTCGGGTGCACAGGGTTGCTCTGGCTCTGGCCTTGCTCTGGGAAGCCCAGGATTTGGGGAGAGTCAGACCCTGGGATCAGGGCGAGGGTTGCTGTTCTTCCTCTGTCCTGTGGCCTCTCTCTGCTTCTACTCCTCCCTCCTCCCCCCCCCCCATCCCTAACCTCCTCCGCTGATCTGTCATTCCTCGTAGAAACCTTTGGGGGAGCAGCGATGGGAGGGTGCCGAGGGGTCATCAGCGAGAGCAGGGAAGTGCTGCAGTGGTCAGACCTGCCCCTTCTCTCTTCTGAGCATCAGACCCAGCCTGCTCCCTCTCACATGACCCAAAGAGAGTGATGTTCTCCTTCCACAGAACTGGGGTACCTGTTCCACCAAGTGCATCTCTGGCCACCCAAGGCCTAGATGGGGGTGGCCTAGGGTCTCACGTAGGAGTTCAAGCCCCAGATCTCTGAGAAGAGCTGACTCCTCAGGCTCTGAGCTAGGGCCTGGGGTGGGGGAGGGGACCACTCTATCCCATTAGCCCAGCCTCAGACCCAGCAACCCCTCACCCACTTGCAGTGTCACTTCCCAAAGCTGTTGTTTTTACTGGGACAATAGACTGCAGTCATTGGGGTCAGGAGGCTGCCGGTCACTGAATGTTGGGGACCTCCACTTGGAGGGGACCCCAAGGCTGGACTCCCTCTCTGGGCTGGACTGGCCACCAAGCTGCCTGTCACCAAATAAGCCTGGGACCTGACTTTGGAAGTTGCTATTTGTATGGAAGCTCTCTCTCCTGAACTCGCATTCTCCAAAAAAAAAAAAAGAACTTCCAGAGGGTAAGAGCCACTCCCTGATGTAAGAGAGAGGAGTCTGGAGAGGCGGGTCTGCAAGGGCACAACTGGCTTCTACCAGCTGTGGCCAGTATGCCCTGGACTCAGTCTTCCTGAAGCCGGTCCCCCTCTGGGTCCCATTGCCCTTTTTGGTCCAGTGTGGTCCTGCTGGGCTCCTTTGGCTCCAGTTATCGCCCTACCGTGCTCGGCGGTTCCCACCCCACCTCTCACATTTCATAGACCACAGCCTTGTTCAGCCTAGCCTCCTGCTGCAGCACCCCGTGGGCCAGCCTCAGGGTCTGTGCCTGAGAAGGATGCCATGACCTCACAGCCTCCCTAACCTGCCTTCCCACCTTAGTCCTGAACTTGAGGATCCTGAGCCTCTCAAGAGGGCTCCCATACTGTCCCAGAGAGCCCACTTCACACAATCTAGAATTACTTGGGATGAGTCTCAGGGAGGGGTTGGTTAGATTAGTTGGCCTATGGCATATCTATGAGATTGTCTTGATTATGTTGACTGACGTGACAGCACAGGCCCCTGTGGGCAGTGCCATTCCCTATGCTGAGGTCCTGGGCTGAGTAATCAGCATGCATGCATTCTCTCTCCTCTTGACGACGGATGGGATAGAAGTTGCTGTCTTAGGCTCCTGATGCTGCAGAGAAAGAGGCCATCATTTCAACTGAGTTGTCCGGACGAGACTAGCATTACTCTTGATCAAGTGGATGAGCTTGGGAAGACAACACGTGTAGACAGGTTAGTGGCTGTGTCTGTTCCCTATTGGCAGGGGTCTGACTGCACAATCTCAGTCCAGTTGGCTAGTCTGGAAAGAACTGGCGCACAGGAAATGAAGGAGGAAGGGGAAGGGCTCTCTGCTCCGGGCAATCAGATTCCTAGAACACAGCAGGGGCCTTTGTGTGAGCAAAGGTCTGTCTGGGGTAGGGCGGAGCTAAAACATTTGCATAAGATTTTAATTCCTTGTCCTTTTTTTTTTTTTAAAGATGTATTTATTATTATATATAAGTACACGGTAGTATTCTTCAGACACCAGAAGAGGGCATCCAATCTCATTACAGATGGTTGTGAGCCACCATGTAGTTGTTGGGATTTGAACTCAGGACCTCTGGAAGAGCAGTCAGAGCTTTTAACTTCTGAGCCATCTCGCCATGTCCTTCTTTTTTTGTCCTTTTATTTATTAGTTTTGGGTGGTTTTTTTTTTTGTTTTTGTTTTTGTTTTTGTTTTTGTTTTTGTTTTTTTTTTTTGGGTTTTCGAGACAGGGTTTCTCTGTGTAGCCCTGGCTGTCTTGGAACTCACTCTGTAGACCAGGCTGGCCTCGAACTCAGAAATCCGCCTGCCTCTGCCTCCCAAGTACTGGGATTAAAGACGTGTGCCTCCACCACCCGACTTTAGTTTTGGTTTTTTGAGATGAGGTTTCTCTGTGTAGTCCTGGCTGTCTTGGAACTTGATCTGGATAGACGAGGCTGGCCTCGAACTCACAGAGACCTGCCTTGCTTCTGCCTCCTGAGTGCTGAGATTAAGGGCGTGCGCCCTCTTCACCACGCCTGGCCATGCTCTGATTTCCGTGTGGATGCTGAGTCTAGAGCTCAGGCTTCTAAACTTTGGATGCTGAGCATTCTGTTGTCTGTTTGCACTCCAGCCCGTTTTTGCTTCTCTTGAAGTATCTCAGGCTAGCCCTGTCTTCAATTCCTAAGTGCTAAAATTACATGTGTGCACCAGCATGGCTGGTGTACCTTTCTTCCTTCCTCTTCTTCTTCTTCTTCTTCTTCTTATTATTATTATTATTATTATTATAATTATTATTATTATTCTTTTCTTTTTGGGTTTTTTTTGTTTTTGTTTTTGTTTTTGTTTTTTTTTTTTTTTTTTTTTTTTGGTTTTTTTGAGACAGGGTTTCTCTGTGTAGCCCTGGGTGTCGTGGAACTCACTCTATAGACCAGGCTGGCCTCGAACTCAGAAATCCGCCTGCCTCTGCCTCCCAGAGTGCTGGGATTACAGGCGTGTGCCGCCACCACCCGGCTTCTTTTTTTTTTTTTTCCAAAGATTTATTTATTATTATATGTAAGTATACTGTAGTTGTCTTTGTCTTCAGATACACCAGAAGAGGGCGTCAGATCTCATTACAGATGGCTTTGAGCCACCATGTGGTTGCTGGGATTTGAACTCAGGACCTTCGGAAGAGCAGTCAGTGCTTTTACCTCCTGATATTTTCTTTTTTATTGTGATGAACACTTTGTTTTTAATCACACGTTTTTTTGTTTGTTTGTTTGTTTGTTTGTTTTTTACAAATTGGTTTTTCGAGACAGTGTGTCTCTCTGTGTAGTCCCGGCTGTCCTAGAACTTACTAGATCTGCCTGCCTTTGCCTCCACAAGTGCTGTGTGCCAACACTGCTGGGCCTCAGTTGAAATTTGAAACACTTGTGCTACAAAGGTTATTTCCCAGGCTGGAAAGATGGGTCAGTGATTAAGAGCAGTGGCTGCTCTTCCAGAGGATCCAGGTTCAATTCTCACCATCTACATGGCTTCTTCCAACTGTCTGTAACTCCAGTCACAGGTGATGTGATGACCTTACAGGCACCAGGTATGTATATGGTGCACAAACATAGTGCATGCAAAACACACAAGAAGATAAATAAAATAATAAGCACCAGGTATTTGTGGTTGGGGGGAGGCATTTCCAAAAGCCAGGCATGGTGGCTCACATTTTTAATCCCAGCACTCAGGAGGTAGAGGCAGGCAGATCTCTGTAAGTTCAAGGCCAGGCTGGTCTACAGAGCAAGTTTCAGGACAGCTAGAGAAACCCTGTCTGCAAT
This sequence comes from Apodemus agrarius, assembly GCA_964023405.1. Lineage (NCBI taxonomy): Eukaryota > Metazoa > Chordata > Mammalia > Rodentia > Muridae > Apodemus > Apodemus agrarius. Next base: position 77,848,063 of record OZ030007.1, on the reverse strand, counting down.
GTGTGTGTGTGTGTGTGTGTGTGTGTGTGTGTGTGTGTGTATTCAGCTATAAAGTGAAATGAAACATGGATACACCAATCTAACATATGCTAGGGGGAAAGCCGTACACAAGCCCACACACTGTGTGCTCCCATATCAAATGTCTAAGATGGACGTGCCAGTCCGTGCCAGCTTGGGCTACACAGTCACTTCCTGAGCCAGGTTCTCCTGTCGGTAACTAATGACAACAAACACGAATATCTAGAACTTGCAAATCTATAGACAGGAGATTTGTGACTTTCAGTGCGGCATGAAGGAAGGTAAGCAATGCTTGCAAACGGACAGGTTGTTCTCTCTGGGATAATGAAAACGGTCTAAAGAGTCCGTGTTCTTTGTTTTGTTTTGAGATGGGGTGCGGCTGTGTCCTGGTCCTTCCAACCACAGCATCTGGAGTGGCTTAGGACAGATGTGTCACAGCACTCGGCTCAGAGGGCAGACTGTAGCACCATAAAGCATCCACCGAGCTGGGACAGAGCTCAGAGGATACCCGTGTACATCCCTGAGGCTCCCACAAAGATGCTGCGTCTGCATCCGTAGCCCCTAAAGACCCCTGGAGGGGAGCCGGGCGCTTGGGTACCACCCTCCCCTCATTGTCCACTTTCAGGGCCAGCTAAGGTGGGGGAAGCAGCAGCCGGGCGAGGAGACTCCAGGATGACTGAAGTCTTCCAGCCAGAGGAGGTCCGGAAGGACGAGGCCCCGGAGCTAGGAAATGTCAAGGCCACTTCCAAGGGGTGAAGCTTCGCAGGCCCTGAAGCCTCAGTCCCGTGTATCACACAAGCATTCGCAGACAATGCGCAAAGATGACGGTGGCTGCGTCTTTGCTTGGAGACAGTGAAAATTGAATTCCTAGAAATTTACCCTTCTTCTCGTTTTTCTCAATCATCTATAAATATAACACCCACACCCACCCTATCCCCACATTCTGTAAAAAAAAAAAAAAAAAAAAAAAAAAAAAAAAAGCCCACACATCGCCTTCAGATTTCTGTCGTGAGGTGTGGCGCCCCTCTGGCTGTTCTGCGTGTCGTGGACACATGGGCTTAAGTCCCCCCGCCGAGGACTTCTGCGAGGCTGGAGGGGTGGCTCAGCTGATAGAGATGTCTGTTGCCTAGCTGGATGACCCTAACTCGATCTCCAAGACCTTTATGGTGACCTCTATGTTAGGAGAAGAAAATGGACCCCAGCAAGTTGTCCTTTGACCTCCACATCCACACCGTGGCTTTGCCCCTCCCCTAGTAAATAGTTTAAAAAAAAAAAAAAAAAGACAGCATGTAAAACATTGGTTCTGTCTTTGCACCGTGGCCTCTCAGGGTGGCGGGCCATCGTCTGAAGAAAGGACACCAGCCAACGCATTCTGCAACTATGTCATAATTCTACTTAATATTGTTTCATTGTTTTTATACTAAAACCTAATTCTTTTACATTTTATTTTTAGTTTCAACTGTGGTAAATAGAAAACTTAATTATTTTGAATTAAGGCAGCCAGAGGCAGGGCGATTCAAGGACAGCCTGGACTACACAGTAAGTTTAAGGTCATCTGAGCTACAGAGTTTACAGGGCAAGCCTCTCCCACGGAAAATCCGAAGGCCGCCTGCGAGCTTTCGACTTTTATCAGCTGCTGCAGCCTCTGAGGTAGCACTGAGCAGTAGCCGGTCCCAAGACTGGGACAGAGAGCCAGAGTCCACCCCTGGGTCAGCCTTCCGCACTAGCGTCCCTAACTCCCGGCTGCAGCTAATGCTCTCCCGCATTGAAGTGTGAGGTCAGCATTTAGGCCAGCCCTGTTCCGGAGAACCGCGTGAGCCACAGGGAGAAAAGCAGGAGACACGCTGAGTAAAGGGAATGATTTGGAAGAGGGAGAGAGAGAGTGTGTGTATGGGGGGGAGGGGGGAGGGCACACGTGAGCCCGTGTAATTCTAAATGTTCTGGGTATCCGTGTAACTAAAGTAGCAAGGTTTTAACAAGCCACGTGAATAAATAATGTAAAAAACATTATTATTATTATTATTTTCAAAACAAAGTTTCTTGGTGTAGCCCTGGCTGTCATGGAACTCACTGGGTAGACCAGGCTGGCCTCGAACTCAAGGAGATCTGGCTGCTTCTGCCTCCCAAGTGCTGGGATTAAAGCACCAGCTAGCTATAGATTCTGCTGTTGACTAACCATACTTTCGATCTTTCGCATGTGGCTAGCAGCTCTCCTAGTGGACAAGTTTGGGCCAATGTGTGAATTCACAAAGCAGGAGGTGCCCACTTGGCTTGGGTCTGGAAGACCTGGGTAGAGGCGGTAGGAGAGCTGTCATGAGGAATTGCTGTGAGCCAGCTGGCACAGCCGCCCGCCCCCCGCCCCCCGCCCCCAGGCTCCCCTCCCGTGGTACTCCTCCTGGGAGAAGTGAGCAGAGAGTGAGGCGGATTGCCAGTGAGGCAGTGCGTGCGCGTGTGCATGCGGGCTGCTCCTCAGCACGGTGCACGCCGGGTGGGATGCGGGCTTTGGATCAGGAGGGCTGCAGTAGGGGTCCAAGCTTTAGAGGTGAGGCATGTTTCTTTCCTTTATAAAAATAACTAGATAGCCCTTCCTATTTATTTTAAAGGTTTATGTGTATGTGCCCTCACTATGGTGTGCCTGAAAAGGCCAGCGAGCGAGCGGCGGGTGTGGCGTCCCCTGGAACTGGAGTTAAAGGCAGTCGTGGCCCGAGGCCTGCTGAAGGCGCCGACCACAGCAGCAAGCGCGCTTAGCCACCAGTCTCCCCCTGACGGATGTTTAGGGCCGCTCATGCGGCCAGACCTTAGCCTCTCCAGCCGGTGAACTTTCTAGATTCTTTCAGGAGGCAAAGATACACCTCTCTCCAGCTAGCGCTCTCTCTCTCTCTCTCTCTCTCTCTCTCTCTCTCTCTCCTCTCTCTCCCTCCCTCCCTCCCTCTCTCTCTTTCTCTCTCTCTTTCTCTCCTCTCTTTCTCTCTCTCCCCCCCCCTGCGCCCCGCCCCCATTACTGCACCCCTGCAAGGTCTCACAGCCCCACCCTAAGGGACCGTGGAAGTCAAAGCTCCACCTCCTGAAGTCTCTGATTGGCCAGGAGTCTGGACGCTGAGCTCTCCCCTCCTCCTCCGACTGCCTTCATTGAATCACTGAATTGCCTTCTTCACCCTCCCCGAGTTTGTTTTACAGGGCTGAGACTTCCCAGGACCAGCCACACGCGGCTGTGGTGGTGACGTGTGGGCAGGACACAGGGGCGCTGTTTCTGAATGCCTCTATCCGCTTCTGCCGTAGGAATCAATCCTTTGGGATCCTACAGCTCCAGAGACAGCAGTGTGGATGCAAGAGACATAAACATCAACCAGCAGGGCTTCTCCAGGACCAACCAGGGTCAGAGTGGTTATCAGAAAGGCTCAGCCACAGCTCTGTAAGGTCAGGACAGGAATGCGGAGCATGCGCGAGTGGCCCCACAGACACGCGAAGATGGCCAGATAGCTCCAGCTGTTTATTACAAAATAATGACTCCATATACAAAAGATAACTGCACCCACCTCCTGGCGCAACCATGGTGGCCTGGACCCCCAGAGCCCCTCCCGCAAGCGGAAGGTCTCAGATTCGAAGGTCTCCAGACAGGAGGGCATTGTACCGGGCGGGTGTGAGAGGCAGGTAGGCACCGATATCCTGGTCCAGAACATAGAGGGGGTCGGACAGGGCACTGGGGTCAAAGCCCTCACTGGCCATCCGAACCTTCTGCTGTTTGAAGGTCTCGGTGGTGGCCAAAGACTCCTGGGGAGAGAAGGGTGCGTTCAAAGCTGGAGGAAATGTAGTGAGTGCCCTTGGCTCAGGCGGGCTGCCTGAGCTCTGTTTAGGGGCAGGTATGGGGGAAGGGGACAGCATATAAAATATAACAACTCTGGCAGCAGAGAGCGAGCCAGGCCTAAAAGGGGAGGGGATAAGTGGGGAGAGCGGCTGGCAGGGCAGAAGCTGCTGTTTGGGGGCTGGGGGGGGGCACAGGGGTGTGGGGGTAGGACTTGCCTTGCAAGTGTGCAGACCCGGATTCAATCACCTCATCCTGGGAAGAATACTGGGAGAAGGTGGGGGTGGGGGCGTCCCTGGGACCCATGGCAGCCCATCTCACCTAACTGGTGAGCTAGTCTCAGGAGGCAGCTGTGCTCCTGAGGGTGACCCCAGGTTGTCCTCGGGCCTCCACAGTCACACACACACACACACACACACACACACACACACACGATAAAGACGGGAGAGGCAAGAAGCATGTGCCTATCAGGGAAGTGTCCTTTCTCTTCACGGAATCCCTTTGTGGGGTTTAAGAACCACCGTTACAGCGCTGGGGCTGGGGCAGGAGCAGCTGGTTACCTGGAGCCTGAGGAACCGAGGTCGGGCGTACGGCGGCAAGTTCTCAGAAACGTGGCTGTAGAGGCGCACAAGGTCCAGAGCCTGCGGGGATCGCGGGGCCAAGGCCGCCATGCCTGCCCGGCCTTCGTGCCCTGGTGGGCGCGGAGACACGTAAGCCCTCTGAGCCGCGTGCCCAGGCACGCCCACGTGGGGCAGTGTGCTGGGTGACCCCTGCCTTTCATGTCTAAGCACCTGGCACGGTGACTCCATAGACGTTCACCTCCGGAAGGAAGTCCAGGGCCTCCAAGACCTCCGCCACTTCCGTTGTGGCCACATTCTCCCCCTTCCACCTGGGAGCAGAGCAGGAAGAAACCGAGACAGACGTTACGGGAGTTTTGCTGAGGAGATAAAGGAGTTAGGGATACTGTTGCTGATGGAGTCGGAGAACGTTGCATGGGGTTGGACGTGAGAGGCGTCACTGAGTGTGAAAGTCTGAGATCGGGACGCTGCGGAGAGATACCTGAAGGTGTCTCCAGTTCGGTCGTGGAAGTGAAGAAAGCCTTGCCCATCACAGACCAAGAGGTCCCCGGTGTTGAAGTAGACGTCCCCGGGCCAGAAGACATCCCTCAGCAGCTTGCCCTGGGCCAGCTCCGGAGCCCCGGCATAGCCCAGGAAAGGGGACTGCTGGCTCACTGGGGCCACCAGCAGGCCCGGCTCGCCTGGAAGGATCCCTGGGGTCAGGAGTGGGCCTTCGCCCGAACCCCTAGGCTCCACCCCTATCCCAGGGGCCAAGCTCCACCTTGTCTGCTGCTTCCCCCCCATCCAAGCACAAACCTGGAGATGTGGGCACGCAGCGCCCCTGGGCATTCCGAACAGGTTCCCCAGTCAGGACATTATAGCGAATCAAGGAGAAGGGGAAGACGCGCTGAGGGAGGGGAGCGCCACACCGGTCACGGTCACGTTGGCTTCCGGAGCCTTTCTCCCCACCCCCTTCTGCTCCGGGGTTTCTGCACCCACTCTGCCCCTCACCTTGTAAAGCCAGGAAGCGCGCCCCACCGCGCCCTGCCGCCCCGTGTAGTTGAAGGTGGCCACGTTGCCCTCTGTCATGCCATACGTCTCCAGTATCTGCAGAGGCCCAAAGCGCCGCACGAACCGCTCCCAGGTATCCGGCCGCAGCCCACTGCCCACTGCCAAGCGGACCTTATGGTCACACTCTGCCTTGCTCTGAGGTGGAGAGAGAAGGGGCGCAGGGGCTCCAGCACCGAGCTTCCCGATCCCCAGCACGAAGCCCAGTCCCAGCCCGGTCCCCCGACTCTGGTCCAGGTCCTCCTCCCACCGCTCCCTTTCTGCTGCCCTCTGTCAGAGGGCAGACTCAGCTGTGGGCTCCTGGCACGATGCCATTCTTTCTCCTGGTTTCCTCTCTCCGACTTCCAGATGACAGTCTTGGTGTGTCCGGTTGTCTGTCCTGCGCTGTGGCCTACTCACCGGGGGCTGGTTGACGAGGTACCGGCACAGCTCCCCGATGTACTGGAACACCGTCACCCCGTGCTTCTGGCAATCCTCCCAGAACTGGCTAGCCGAGAACTTGGGTTTCAGCACTACGGTGGCCCCTGCCAGGAACCGGGACGGAAGGGAGGGTGAGGAGAAGACTCCAGCCACCGCTGCTCACCACGAGGACCTGCTGGAGTCATGTTGTGGTGGGCAAGCTCTTCCCCACGTGTGCTTGGTGCCGCTAACATTCCTTCTCTAGAGACTGTGAAGGTGCAGCCTCCACAGCTGCTCAGCCTGTGGCTCTGAGTTGGTTAACATTTCCGACTACACCAGGAAATTCTACAGGAGGCAATGCCTCCCTCCGTCTAGGCTCAGGACAACTCCCTGGCAGGCAGGCACTTCAGCACGTGCTAGGGCAGTGGCTCAGTGGCTCTCACCCTGTGGGTTGGGATTCCCATCCATATATCTACACAACAGTAGCGGAACTGCAGTTATAAAGTAGCAACGGAATCATTTTATGGTTTGGGGTCACCACACGGTGAGGCACTGGGTTAAAGGGTCTCGGCCTTAGGAAGGCTGAGAACCGCTGTGCTAGAGGAGTATGTGCGAGACTGAATAATGCCCAAGGAGAGAGACTAACCAATGCCCAAGCAGCCCACAACACCCAGCAGGGAGCCAGACATGTGGTACAGTGGGAGTGCGAGGTAGATGACGTCCTCCCGGTGGACTCCACACAGCTGGTAGAATCCCTGGCACTGTAGGACCTTCAGATGGCTGATTCGAGCAGCCTTGGGCAGGCCTGAAGGGCGGCAAGACGGCATAGTCAGGGAAGTGGCTGAGCTGCGTCCTGGAAAAGTAGGGAGTCTGGGGGCTGGAAGGAGGGAAGCTGTACCTCGGATGGTGTCCAGGGTGACCTGAGAGTGAAAGAGGCCCCCGGTCCCTCCCCAGACCTTGCCACCCTCTGTCTCAGTGTCTGAGTGGTACTGTATCCAGTCCTCACCAGTAGTGCCGGAGGTGAAGATGTACAAGCAGGTATCCATTATGTTCTGGGGGGCAGAGAGGTACCCTGGCACTGGCTCATCCCCTTGGGCTGCTGCCTCCGACAGCAAATTGCTGATTCCAGCAAAATTAGTTTCAGGGCCGGTTGCCCATAGGTGGAGCCCCATGGCTCTCAAGGCCGGCAGGTCTGGCTCCAGGGACTCCAGGAACTCTATAAGGGTAGGCAAAGCCAGCTTCGAGGTTTTCCAGCCACTCGAAAGCCTTCACACTCTGTGCTCTCCTTGCGCAATGCTCTAGGGTGCGGGTGGCACTGTGGGGAGCCCACGTCTTGCCTGGGACCTGTAATCCGACGGCTTAAGAATTCTTTGGGTTTAGCACGTCCCTTCCCAAACCCAGGGCCTCTTATTCCCACTCGCTTCTGCACCTCGGATCTAGGGACCAGGCACGCCCTCTCGGGCTGGCAGCCTTACCTGTGGCCAGCACGAGCGCGCTGGCTTCGCAGCTGCGGAGGCAGTGCAGCAGGGGCCCCCGGCGCAGAGCGCTGGGCACGAAGGCCGTGCGCAGGCCAGCTTTGGCCAGTCCGAACCAAATCCATAGGAATTCCGGGCCCGCTGGGAGGAGCAGCGCCACAGTCGCCCCGGGTGCCAGAGGGGGCGCGGTCGTCCCTCCGGCAGCCGCGTCTCCGGCCGCAGGCGCCACGCGTGCGCCCTCCTCAGTGCTGCCTCTGCCGGAGCCGCGGCGGCCCCCGGGCCAGCCCCGTGCGCGCAGGAAGGCGCGAGCCATCCGGTTGCTCTCGCGCTCCGCCTCCGCGTAGCTGAAGCGCCGCGCGCCGTGGACGAGGAAGGTGTGTGTCGGCTGCTCGCGGGCCAGGTGCGCGAGACGCCAGGCCAGGCTGCACCCGCCCTCGGGGCTGTCCGGGTCGGCGGCCGCTGCGGCCAGCGCGCGGGCTCGAAGGGCCCTTTTGCAGCGGAGGGCTCGAACTGTGAAGGCCAGGTCGGCCGGCAGCCAGCGCAGCTGAGGCCAGAGGTCTAGCTTCAGCAGCAGAGGCAGCAGCAAGAGTAGGGGCAGCAGCAGCAGGAGGGCCGCCATGGTGCCCTCCTCCTCTAGTGCGCCCCGGCTGCTCACACACTCCAGGTGGTCCTTCCTGAAGCACTGAGCCCGCCTTGGTCCGGCTCCCAAACCCCTTCTTCCCGGGAACGTGGCGCGCGTGCGCCGGCACCCGCCCTTCCCACCCAGCTTCTGCGGTGTGGCGCGGGAGCCAGGAGTGCGAGTCGGGGGCGGCCCGGCCCTCCCCACAGCCCAGGCCCCGCCCTAGGCGCACTCGCTCCTGGCCGTAGGCCTGTCGGGTCCGAGGAGGTGCCTGCCCTCAACCCCACAGCGGTGCACTTTCAGGGCCACCTAAGCTATTGGCAAGCCTTTGGAGTCCTGGTCCAGGAGCCAGGGCACGTCTGCTATTCATTCCTTTGGCCGTTTTTTGTCACCCATGATGGGATGGTACTACTGCTCTCTTCCCAAGGAGACTGAAGAATCTGGTCCCTGGCCAGGTCGGTTCCGCAAGTCTAGGCAAGACAGCCAGATCCAAGTGCTGCCTCCAGCTACCAGCAGCAATAGCAGCCCCCAGGGAATGGGTGGGGCGCCTGAGAATTAAGTAGGGGAAAGGTGGAGGCCAATCTGCTAGATTTGTGGAGGGAGGCCTTTCATTTTAGGCATGGATACAATAATTGGGACCAGCTAGCAAATGCTTCCCATCCTGGTTTTAATCGGTGCATTGGAAACTGGGGATGGGAAGAGGAAGAAAAAGAGGCCTCTGGTGGTTTGGAGTTTCTAAAGTAGTGAGCATGGATTCTAAGAAGAGGAACATGTCCAGGCTGAATCAATGGAGTGTATGCACTAAACCAGGCCTTCACACCTCTCCTCACCAAGGCATCAACTGTCCCTAGACGATTGGGGACAGTAAGCAGCCAGACTAAAAGAGTATCCTGTCTCTGGTATTTGAACTTTCATCCTCTGTCCTTAAAAGCTCAACGTAGAGCACCCTTCCCTGCCAAAACCCTTGGAAATTGTGCACTTAATAAAGTGGAGGGAAAATACGAGAAGAATCAGGCTTGTGCAGGTTTGTGTGTAAGTGTACTTGTGTGTTCACAGGGTGGAGGCCCAAGGTAGAAGTCAGGAATCCAAGATGGCTCTCCATCTCATTCAGTGAGGTCGGGTCTCTCACTGAACCCTGAGCTCACGGATAGTGTAGCTAGCCCGCCCTCTGACTCCAGGGATCCAGTCTTGGCCTTCTGAGCTCTGGGATCACAGGCAACCACCACATCAACTTAGGACTTACACGGGTTCTGGGGTCAGAACCCTGGTCCTCATGCTCGTGAGGCAAGTGCTGTATCTGTTAAGCTACCCCTCCCACCTCACCCTACCCCACCCTCCTAAAGATGAAGTTCCTGAGACGCAATGGGCGAGGCCAGCCTGCGTGGAGATGGTGCCAGCATCAGCTTCTGAGTGGAAAGGTTAGAAGCCCGACTCACACTCTAGTGGAAGGATATCAGGAGAGACATTGTGTAGGCGAGAGGGACATCAAATTAAACAGAGGCCCCTATATATACAGGATGAACACAGATGTGAACTCAGGCACAAAAGATGTTCTGGTTTGTTTCATTATCACTTAAAAACAATTTAAAACTCGATTATCTTTGCCAAAAGAAAAAGCAAAAACAGAACCACAGAAAATCAGGCCATCCGACAGTTCTGAGGACCTTGCCTCCAGGACTCCCCTGGGCTCTCTCAGCTTGAAGTGCCACCGCTGGGCCAACCCAAGCATCCCAGGCACAGCAAGAGCCTCTCACGCTGTCATCGGGTTCTTTTCTGAAGGCTGTGGCATTTGCCCAGATGGGCACCGCCCACACCAGGTCAGATGCCCACTTCACACTGGTGTAATGACCACTGTCCACAGACGACTAGTCTGTTGAGAACAGATGCAGACTGAAGGAGGCAGGAAGGAGTGCCCGCTGGCACGGCGTCTGCTGTCGTCCCAGCTTCTCGGACCCACAGCCTCTTGAGCACTCCTTTCTCTGTCCAAATGGCTCTTCGGAGACTTGGGGAGGAGCCGGGGCAAAGGACTTCCACCATGATCTGCTTTTGCACAGCTTCTGGCTGCCGTGAGAACCTACCAGTGGGAGCAGCAGTGGAGGGGGTGAAGGAGCTGGAGGCCCTGGGGTTAGAGGAGGGTGGGGCACGGTGGGCACACCAGGCCTCAGTCACTGTCAGAACCCACAGCTGAGGAGCCTTTTCGTTTTCGTTTGCTGGGCTTAGGTTTTGTATCTTCTTCCTCCTGGAAGAAATGGAGCAGAAGGCCGTCACCAGCCTGGGATGCACCCCACCTGCACCCCATCACTCCTCCCTCCTATGCACCGGCTAAGAGGCTCACCGAGGCACTGCTGGAGCCCGACTCTTCTTCAGCATTGGGGGGCTGGGTAGCATTCTTTCGACTTCGAGGGCTGGACAGAGCTGCCTTCCGCCGGCTCTTGGGGGGCTTAGTGGAAGAGTCCTCGTATTCCTCCGCCAGGGAGAAGAGGTCGCTGAACCTGAGAGATAGGGCAGGCTTTCTGAAATAGGTGTCCGGCCCAGGCCCATCCACCAACACCTAAGCCTGTTGAGTCTGTTTCTCAACTCTGGGTCTTGCTTGCCATTACGCTAATGTCCCCAGCAGACCTCTTCTACCCAAGGCCCAAAGTGGAAGGAACCTCACTTCATCTTGTGAGCTTCGTCACAGCTTGCCTGGACATGCTGCAGCGCCTGCAGGATTGGCGTCTGGCTAAAAACTACGGAATGGAAGCACAGGTAATATGTCAGGAAGATCGTATATAGCACGCAGTTATTTCTTCTATGGGCTTGAGCAGTGGTCCTGGTATCTCATCCCTCCCCAGCTGGCTGTAGGGCACCTGACCCAGGGCAGCACCTCCCCCACACTGGCCCGGCCCGGGAGGAAGGGAGCAGGAAGAAGGGCAGCGTACAGTTCTGCTTGGTGTTGGCTAGGTTGAGTCTTAGGTTGTCCAAGTGTTCCAGGATCTGCTCCAGGGTCAGCTGGGCCAGCTTGCTGCTAGAGCTTCTCAGACTACATGGGAAGGCAGAGAGTCAAATACTGTCCACTCCTCCAGTGTCCCTCCCTAGGTCAGACAGTCCTACGTGACTGTGCTGGCGAGGGCTCAAGAGGGTGCTCAGCTGTGGGACTCAGACCGAACCCACCACCCCTGGGCAGCAGTCACTGCGGACTGCCCCGTGCAACAGGTGGGCTGCACGGGCGGGGCTGGGCCCACCTCTGCCTCTTGCGGGGAAGGCTGTTGTTCTTGATGAGCAGGGCCTTGATGTGCTCCGCCAGCAGCTCATCGTGCTTCATGCACCAGTGCCTCAGGATGCTGGTGGTGAACTGGTCGTCAGGATGGCACGGCCTGCTTAGCACCATCTTCACCATCTCCTCACTGGGCCTAGGAATCAAAGCATGCTGGGTTGTTGCGCACATGGATGGCTTACCTTGGGGTTGGTTACACAGCGTCACTTTCTGATTTCCCAACCCCCGCCTCTTGGCCCCTGTGGCTTCCTGCTCTCACATCCCTTTCCCCTTCTCTTTGGCTGAGGAATGCCTGGTTGCATTCTCTGCAGAAGCCATATGAGAAGTGAGATCCTCCACTTCTGTGGAGGTAGGAAGCGGTGCCGCAGTCCCCACAAGGTCCCTCCAGCCTCTCACTCTCTCCAGGGTCTTATCAGCTGGCTCTTCTGTCAGTGATGGAGGCAGCTGTGCTCCCTTGCCCTGACCCTTCCCTTCTGATGAGCTGAGGAGTGAGAGGAATAAGGCACAGAGATGTCCCGTCCCCACCTCCCACCTCTGAGGGGAGGGAAGGCAGACGGCCACGGTCATGGAAGAAAGCATGGCCAAAGGAGCAAGGCCCAAGCACTCAGCATCTAGGGGAGGTGGGGCCAGAGCCGCCACGAACTCACTTCTCTCTTCGGAGCTGAAGCAGGAGGCAGGACAGGGCCTCTGGGTGCTCTGTGGACGGGGGAAAGAGGTGTTCAGGGGAATGTATCATTTCAGGAGGAAAGGCACCTCTTCCACCTCTCCAGCCAACAGCCACCAGAACAGGAAGAAACTACAGCTTCAGCCGGTCTTCAGCTGCTGAGGCCATCATCAAAGCACAGTATGTCTTGGGCGTGAGGAGGGGGACTCTGGCTTATCTCAGAAGCCTGAAGCCTCGTCTTCTCTCCTCCCACAGTCCATGGTCCTACTCACCCTTGTATTTGAGGTGCTGGAGAATAGGGATAATGGTCTCCAGGGGGATGTTGTGGGCCAGGAAGAGCTGCCATGCACAATACTGCTCAAAGGTTTCCCAGTCGAGGCTCTGAACTGAAAGAGACAGAAGAAACCCGGCTGCCTGCCTGCCTGCCTGCCGTCTCTCACACATGGCTAGCCCACTGACTAGTAGCAGTATCCACTGACTAAATGGAACAGAATCTAGATCCTGTCTGTCCCCAGAGCACACGGACTGCCAGTGTCTGGAGGATGGCTGTATTCCCGCAGCCCAGGGCTGGAGTGGTGAGGAAGGAAGCAGCACAGACATCACGCCACGGCCGTCTACTTCCCCACTTGCTCCCCCACAGCGTGGCCTGTCACTGCTAACCGTGGATGCGCCTTTCTCCCCGGGGACCCGGAAGAGCCCCTAACTTACTGAGGATGTTGAGGACCGAGTCCTTCCGAAACATGACCAGGTTCCCCATCATCACATGGCAGACCAGCTCCTGGAGCTAGGAAGGAGGAGACATCACACCCATTAGCTCCAAGAGAGGCCAGAGGCCAGGAGGGCATGAGGGCCTGGCGCAGCCCAGGATTCTGAAGGGTGAAGGGGTCAGGTGCACAGCAAGACTTGCAGGGGAACAGGCCTGTTAAGGAAAAAGCTACCCACACCCTGACGTCAGAGAGAAGGGGAATCGCCGCGATCTTGTGAACTAGGCCTGAAGTGAGAAGACCTTGAGAGGCTGAGCTTTGACCCCGTGTGGGCAGGGAAAGGCGGAGGGAGGGTTCTCAAGGCTGAGCCCCTCTCTGAGCGGGAGCTGAGTGGCCATGAGTAGAGGCCATGAGTAGAAATGAGACCCACCCCATTCAGATATGGACCTACACAGAGCTACAACCCAGACTGCTCTTGTACATGGGGAAGGTCAAGTGGAAATGGCCAAACATTTTTATCATGAGCTATAGAGAAGCCAAGGTAAGAGCAAAACACATGAATAAACATGAGCGCGCGTGCTCGCGCGCACACACACAGACACACACAGACACAGACACAGACACACACACACACACACCTGCCCACCCTCAGCTTTCCCTACGCAAACAGGAACTTCCACAAAACACGGAAAAACACCACGGAGGATGGGCTTGACCCCAGCCTCTGGAGCTTTGCTTGCCCTTCCTAGCCCTAACGGCCTCCACGGGCGCCCACATGTAGTGAGGGGCAGAGTGCCTGAGGAATGTGAGCTTTCATGTACAGGCCCCGAGAGAACACGCCCTCATTTCCCAAGTGCTATCCTCCAGGCCTTGTTGGAAATGATTACCTGTGCAGAGTCAATAACAGCCACAATCATGTTGAGCAGCTCCCCGCTCCTCAAGGTTTCATCTGGAAACTAGAGCGAAAGAGAAAGGGCAGGGATGTGGGCTGGACCCATGGCTTCCCTAGCCTGTCCCACTCCTTATCAAATTAGGGTTCTGGTCCTGCACAGAACCAAACAGCTAGAAATCTGACGCCTTGTAAACCCCAGGTTTCAGTGTCCGTATATATCCATCATGAGCAGACTGTGTTTGAAAAGAGGAATGTGTGGGTCGGGGGTGGGGGTGGGGGTGGGGGTGGGGGTGGGGCGTGTGCTGATAAAGCCAGAACCGACAGAGGGGACGTAGTGCTGTGGGGGTGTAACTAAACAAACCTTTGAATGCCTGGCAATGGAGCGCTGATCTGAGCAGACGCTCAGCCACAGAAAAGGTGAGGGGGGACGGTGTGTGTGTGTGTGTGTGTGTGTGTGTGTGTGTGTGTGTAAGAAGAGCACCCACGTGGGGTAGGCAGGTCCTCAAGCAGAGAAAGATCAGGGAGGGGGATACCCGTCCTCCCTCCAGGCCTGGCTGTGATCACAGTTCCTCCTGCCATGCCCACACCCTGAGCCCTCATTTCCCTCTTCCTGGGAACGTTTGCCAAGAGGAGGAAGAGCTGATACCTCCTCCAGGATCCCAGCTCTGAGAGATTTGAAGTCATCAGGGACATGAAAGTGAGCGTTCACTACAGAGGTCCCCTTTGGCTTGGGGACCTTTCTGGTTTAAGAGACCTGCCCTGGTCTGGAAGACAGAGCTAAACCTGAGAATCCAAGTCAACAGGCAATGACATTACAGCTGAGCCAGAGCAAGACTTTTGGGAGCTTGAAAAAAGCCGCAGCTTCCAACAGAGATGGAGGAAGACAGCCGTGCTATGGGAAGCAATGAGCACTAAGAGGCGAGTCGGGCAAGGCGGCTCACACCTGTTCCCCCAGCACTTGGAAGCTGAGGAGGGGACCGCCCACTAGCCTAGTCAGCCTGGCCTTCACAGCGAACTCTTAGGCCAGTCAGGGCTGCAGAATGAGACGGTCTCAGACATCTCCCAGCCCACACGGACCCTGGTGGCGGCACTGACCTCTGTGTAGATGGAGGGCGTGAGGTGGCACAGCAGCCGCACATCATCCTCTTGGCAAGCCTTCATGTCCATCATCAGGCAGGTGTGCAGGTCGCCTAGCTGGGTGGCCTGGGCGAAGGACTCGTACAGGCCCATCTTCCCCGCGGCGGCTTTGCTGCAGGACCAGGTGGGCCTGAGTCAGCAGTGCAGCCCAGCACTGGGGCTCAGACATGCTCAGGGGGTGCCCATCCCACCCTGTAAGCTCAGCGCTCACGGGCTCCACATCTGTCCTTATTGTCTCCAAGAGCCCAGCATGTTGGGCCCAGGAAACACTTTTCCTCCCACAAGGCTGGCTTTTGTGTTCCTTTTTATTTAGTCGTGGTCTCCACATACCCTGGCTGACCTTGAACTCGCTTCATTATGTACATCAGGCTGACCTGCCATTTATGGAGATCTACTTGCCACTCCCTCGCAAAGGAGCTAGAATTAAACATGGCCACCACTATGCCCAGCTTCCCCCGTGCTCTGACCATCAGCAGTGGCAGGAATGTCTGAGAGCAGAGGGAAGGACTCCTGTCATGCCAGAGAAGCAGCAACTGACACTATATACGAAGGCTAAACAGAACTGAGTCTTAAGTGTGAGAACTAAAACCATGTGTCTCAGACAAGAACACTCATGAAGCTGGGCCCAGTGGCGCACACATGTATTCCAGCACTCAAGAGGAGGCAAGAGGATCTTTGAAGGCTGAGAACCTGTTTCAAAATGAAACAAAACCTCCAAGTAGGCCAGTCAGTACTTGGGAGGCAGAGGCAGGAGTTCAAGGTCATCCTCAGCTGCAGGTTTGAGGCCAACCCCAGCTATGTCAGACCATCTTAAAAAACCAGAAACTAAGCATGCTGGCGTACACCTTTGATTTCAACACTCAGGAGGCAAAGGCAGGTGGATCTGAGTTCTAGAGTTGAGTTTTAGGATAACAAGGGCTAACCCTGAGTCTTTCTCTACACAGAGAAACTCTGTCTTAAAAAAATAAAATAAAGCCGGGCGTTGGTGGCGCACGCCTTTAATCCCAGCACTTGGGAGGCAGAGGCAGGCGGATTTCTGAGTTCGAGGCCAGCCTGGTCTACAGAGTGAGTTCCAGGACAGCCAGAACTATACAGAGAAACCCTGTCTCGAAAAACAAACAAACAAACAAAAAAAAACCAAAAAAAATAAAATAAAATAAAATAAAATAAAATAAAATAAAATAAGCAACAACAAAACAAAGCTCAAAGGACTGGGGTAAAGGTCAATGTCTTGATCTACTGAGCTTACTCCTCCCACCTCAAGAACATGAAACAAAAGGCCAGGTCATAACGCCTTAGTGAGCACATCAAGAAATGAACTCTCACATTCCTGGGGATGTGAAGAAGTTGTAGTTGTAGCTACTTTGTAAAACAGTTTGGCTCCTCCTCACCAGTGCAAAAACAAAGTAACTGCATGGCCCAGTAGCCAGTGCAATTCTTGTCCTGGGTATATATATGCACACAATAACTATAAATCGGTAATCATAGAAGCTGCATCCACAAATGTACAAAACAGACAAAAAATGTTGCTTATTTTTACATTAAAAGACATCCAGTGCCGGGCGTTGGTGGCGCACGCCTTTAATCCCAGCACTTGGGAGGCAGAGGCAGGCGGATTTCTGAGTTCGAGGCCAGCCTGGTCTTCAGAGTGAGCTCCAGGACAGCCAGGACTACACAGAGAAACCCTGTCTCGAAAAACCAAAAAAAAAAAAAAAAAAAAAAAAAAAAGACATCCAGTAAGAGATAAGCAGCTGGTCATCAGAACACACCAGACAAAGAGTTGAACCCCTTTGCTGAGCCACAAGAGGCACACGTCCCACAGGTCTATTTACACGGAGCGTTCAGAAGAGCCTGTCTACAAACTAACAGAGCTCCACCCGGTAGGTGCGAGGTCCTAGGTGAAGGGAGGGTGGCAAAGTGGCTGCCTGACAGCACAGGCCTCTCTCTGGGAGGGAGAGGGTGTTCAATCAGGCGGCGGAGATAGTTAGCGTTTAAGGGCATGTTAAAAACCAAAGAAGCCTGGCAACTAGTCTGTGTCTAGTAGTGCATGTCTACAATCCCAGCACTTAGGAGATTGAGGCAGGAGGATCAGAAGCTTGAAGACCAGCCTAGGCTACATGAAACAAACACCAGCAGCAAAGAGGCTGGATATACAGCTCAGTAGCTCCATCCTCTGCTGCCGAACTGAACAAAGACAACCAGCAAAGCACTCAGTGTATGCCTGTTTTGATATGAGACATCTCCTCAAAGCTCATGTGTCTCCAGTCACTGCTGCAACGGAATCCTTTTCAGTCCTGAGAAGGATCTCTCCTGCTTCCACCTCCAAATGCCGAGACTCCAGCTCAGAGCCTGGGCACACTGTGGAATCCCGACTTGATGGCGGTACTGGCAGGAGCTGTGGCCTGGCTGGAGGCACTGGGGCATGTATGCAGAAGGGGTATCTCTGGCCCATCTGCCACTTCTCCTCTTACTGTTTTGAACTGAGCAACTTCCTCTGCCTCATGCCCACTGCTATGGTGCTCTCTTACTGCAGGCCTAAAATAGGGATCCAGTGGACCCTGGACTGAGATGTCTGAAGCCAGGAGTCAGCATACGTCTTTCTTCTTTAAGTTTCCCTCGGTGTGTCACAGCGATACAAAGCTTACTAACACGAGATGTATGAGCCCTGGGTTTAACCCTCAGCACTAAAACGAACAAATAAAAGACAGTGTTGCTGATGATAGCTAAGAGGGGAGGGAGTTGTGTGCATATGTGAGAGAGGCTGGCTCTCCTGAATGGCCCAACTCCATGCAGAAGGCAGAGGTCACACCCACCTTGCCCTCAGGTAGTAGAGCAGGTGGTAGCCGATCTTGGGCTGCTTCTGGTACAGCTCAGAGAGAAGGTCCAGAAGCAGTGAGAAGCTGCTGTTGTCCTCCTGCATCTGACACAGGTTCCTGGATGGGGCAGAAGGGGTCGGCTAGCACAGGCTCTCGACGGGACAGAAAGCGTTCTCTACCCACTGAATACCTTTTCCTCCCTGGAGAAGCCCCAGAGGCCAGGACCAGGGCATCTATGCACTCCTCAGCCAAGTGCTTACCTAAATATTAGGTACAGAGGCTTCCCTACTGATTCCTCCAGGGACCTAGGAAAGGAAGGCTGCACGTGAGAATACATGAAGGGGGAACACCTAAAGGCAGGGAACATGGAATATCTGACATCCAGCAGGCAAACTTCCTGCTGCTAGTGCTTTGTAACAGAGAAGCAGGTTCCCAACACAGACACACAATGTGAGGATGCTGTCCTCACTGTGGATGAGACTCCTGACTGGCAGTCTAGGCTAGGGACAAGTCCCTCCAGAAGCAGCAAAGCTTAGGGACACTAGCCTGGCAGCACTCATGGAAAAACAGGGCAGGCATGCTGGTCTAACTGCCCAGCACCCTCAGGGTCCATTAGTATTTGTAAGCATGGAAACAGCAAGGAAAGAGGTTTTTCTCAAGTCTACAGCAAGGTGTGCTTGGAAGAGCACACTCTGGCTTCTGAGGCCCTAGGTATCAGAGATGAGCCTTACTCTTCAGTGACCTCCTCAGGCAACACCTCCCCTCGAAAGTGGGCCTTGAAGAGCTCCTGTAGGCAGGAAGCCAGGACAGACAGCTGCTCCGAGTCAAAGTCTTCCTGGGTGACAAGAAGGAGAGACATCGTGATCCAAACCCAAGCTTCACTGACCCCACCTGCTGGGCCCACCTGTGTCTACCTCCCAGGGCAGCTCAGTCCTGTTCCCTACCTCAGAAGGGTTCGTCTGAGGAAGGGAAGGTGGGAGCTCATTCCCAGTGAGGCATGCCCGAGGGGCTGTAAGCTGGGAAGGCTTGTACTGCTTTGTCCCTAAGGACCAGGTTCCCCCCTTACCTCCAGGACCTGATCCACAATTTCCTGCATAACCTCGCACTGGGCCTCTGTATCACTACAGTGTAAAAGTGAGAAAAAATTAGTAGCGGCAGGGGTAGTACCCATCCCAAGGTGTATACACGCGCATGCAGACACACAAAGGAGCTGTGAGCTCCCAGCTCAGAAGAGAGACTTCCGGACAGTAGTGCTGCTCTGTGGGCAGAGGCCCAAAGAAGAGGAAAATCCCCACTTGCCCGGCTCTAGAGTCCAGAATACCGAGAGTGGGGCCCCAGGGTGTTAGGGAATGGGACTCCCCTATGCCCACTGACATCAGCCGAAGACATTTCCCAGGAAGCCTCAACTTCCCCTCCACGCTCACCATCCACCCACACCATCTGGGAGTAAGAGGCGCCTGGTCTGGGCCTCTCCGGGTGGGGGCAGGGCTGACACCCACCTTCCCTTCTGCAGCTGCAGCACTTTGTCCCTTAGAGACTCATCCAACTGGTCAAGGTAAGGGGTGACATCAACCGGCTCCTCCACAACAGTCTCCTTGATAGGGTGGAAGCGAAACTCTCTCTTCTTCCCTACGGGTGGTTGTCAGACCTTAGGACCAGACACAGTCCCCACGTCGGCCTGCCCCCTCATAGCTCTCGCCGTGAACCTGCCCTCTCACGGTGGTGAGTCCCTGACCATACTTACAAATGAGTAGGCCCACTTTACCTTCCTGCCTTAGTGTCAAATGCTAACTTCTGTACCATTGAGCCTCACCCAGTAATAAACAAAACTCACATTCATGGGCAAAAGAGGTAGGCTAGAAAGACTGCAGGCAGGCCACCTGTGAGATCCGCCTCTCGGGCTGCCACAGCTCACACACTCCCAGTATTAACCTTACCTCTGCTATTAAGATCCTCCTCATCATCACTGAAGGCCGCCTCTGCATTGTCATAGCAACTCTCGTCCTTATCTGATAGATGGTTGTCCATTTCCATGGAAACAGGCTCTTCAATTTTGACTTGTGAATAAAGAGAAAAAGACTCCTGATGGCCTCTTGTGTTCCCCAATATACCCAATGCTTCTGGGAAGGAGACTGGCAGGCAGGTAGGAGAATACTGAGCTGATGCCCTAAATGGTGCCCGGCAGGAAGGAAGGACCAACTTGCTTTCTCAAGCTCCCTGTGACCCACCCAGAGGAGGGACAGCATAAGACAAGGCTTCTCATGGCGGCTCAGGTAAGTGATGTAGAGCCATCTTTCTGTTCTGAAATGGGTCTATGCACCTCAGGCTACCCTGATCCCCTGATCTTCCCGCTTCCACCTCCTATGTGCTAAGATTACGAGGATGCATCATCACGTTCCGCTCTGGGGACATTTATTAGTGTTCTTTAATTTAAAACCAAGTTGGAAAGTAGTGCTTGGCTTAAGCCCTTATTCCAAAATAAAAAAATATGACAGCCAGTCTGGCGGTTGGCAGTCTGAAATTGGGAGCAGAGTGAACATGAGGAGCGCTGATGAAGGGCCTGGACTCAGGGCTGGGACGCGTGAGCGCGACGGGCAAACGTCAGGGAGGCAAGCATCCCAGGAAAGCCAGAGAGCAACAGCAGTGGGTGAGAGTTCAACTGAGGCTCTGAGAGGAAGTCCATACCTTCCACAGGAGGGGAGGGTGAGCTGCAGAACTCAGGAAACTTCTCTCGAAGCATGGACCGAAGCTCTTTGTCCAGTTTAGGGTTGTCAAAGAGGGGCGCCAAGTGTCTAACGGAGAGCACAGATGAGGTCAACGTCAGACAAGACCCTCTGCCCACTGCTAATCGGCACGGACACAGGCGTGTCGAGCAGCACAGCTGTGCTACCTTCAGACCCTTCAGAGCCAACAAGGGCAGGAAGGCCTTTGAAGCCCATGGCAATATGACGGCAAGTTAGAAATTCCTGTGTCGAGAGGACATTAGTCTTTCCGCCCACAGTAGAAGGCGAAGCCAGCACTTGTAACAGCTGTCAAGGGAAGGAGTCAGCAGTGGTATGACTATCTGAATGACATCTTATCTAAAGCGGATGGGACCTTAATGAAAAATGGGAGAACCCCCTGCCCCTAACACACAAAATCCTTACGCCAAGACTCGTTTCTCCACAATGTGGTTGAGGGAAGAAAAGACACCCTGCCGAACGTGGCCTTCCAATGGTGGGTAGAAGTTAGGAATGATCTGGAAGGGAAGTAGAGGGAATAACTACAATGTTTTGCTGGATTAGAACTAAAAAGCTGTTCTGGTTTTAGTCAAGGGCGCTACAAGTGAGCCGGTGTGGCTGCAGAACGGGCTGCAATGTTCTCGATCACTTCCGGCTATGAAGACAGAATCCTTGGACTAGACCCAGTTGTTCCTTAAATACTTTAGATTGTATCTTGAGTCATCATCTTGCAGTTAAGGATCCTGGTAACAAGGGTGAGTTCTACTGGAGACAGTGTCTTCTAACTCAGGTTCAGCACTACGTGGGAAGACCTATGTCTGGGAGACTCACCTCAGGATAGGGCAGAGAGTCCTAGCACTTACTCGGCACATGAAGTCCAGGAGCGTGGCAGTGATGGCTGGGTGAGGCTTCATGGAGTGATGCATGACCAGGATAGCTGGCTCTAGAGAGTGTAAATAAGAATAAACAGTTCCCCTGCATCAGGCACCATCTCCACGACTGTATGTGTAAAGCCCTAGGAAGTTCTGTGTCGAGTTCCCCAACGCCACCCAAGCGGGAACCTTCCCGAACTGCACTCAGTCCTCACTCCTCTCCTCTCCTGGACCAGTGTTCAGCTTGGAGAGAAGAAGCAGGGCAGACTTCTAGGCCCTCCCGCTCAGAGCTCCAAGCCACAGGGAGGAGGCAGCAGCCGTTAGCTGACCTCATCAAAGCCACTTTCCCTCTAGGTCAAGGGAGAACCGAACGGGAATGAGGGAACTGCTCCTAGATAAACCACCTCCACCCCACTCTGCCCGATACTGATGACTGCTGTCACCAGGACTCACAATGGGGGCTTGGGGGATGGCAAGGTGGTGCTGACTGGTCCCAATCACATACCTATGTTCATAATGCTATCCTTGTCTGGGCTGAAGAACAGCCAGTCATAAAACAAAGCCAGCTTGGCATTGGAGGCAGCAACGTTGGACTGGAAAAGAAAAGGGGAAAGGGCTAGTTCCACCAATCAGCTCCCATCTTTCCAGAGCCTGGGGTAGATTCCAGGGCCCACCTGGTCGGTCCATCTTTGAAATCCAGTTCCCAGTAAAAGACGGAAGAATGCTATCAGGGTGAGGAACACACAAGCCTATTATGTGGAAACTGGACTGGCTTTTTCCTGCAGCGAGCAGTGCACATGCCGGATCCCCATTAGAAGAGCGTGGGCACACTGATAAGCCAGCTGAGCCGTTTACAGCAGCCTGCAGCAGTCTTTGCTGAACAAGCAGGGCACCTCCCCAGAGACCCCTAGGAATGGCTGCTGCCTGAATCAGCACATTCCAGGGACTCCATAAAATGGGGGAAGGGTGTGAGATGCTTGACACAGTGTCACTCTAGCACAGAACAACACTCTGGGAAGGAAATGGCTCCTTTAACAATTCTCTGTGTTTGAGGAAACAAAGTATCCAAAGCTGATAGCAAAAGTTATGGAAGTAAGTATCTAAGGCAGTGGCTCTCAACCTTCCTAACACTGTGACCCTTTAGTTCAGTTTCTCATGTTGTGGTGACCTCCAACAATAAAATTATTTTCCAACTCATAGTTTATAACTACTTCATAACTGTAATTTTGCTATTATTATGAATTGTGATGTAAGTATCTGATATGCAGGATATCTGACTCGGGACCCTTATGGAAGGGTAATCCAATCCCCAGAGGGGAGTCTGGAGATCATGGTGGTAAAGAGCTCTTGCAAAGGACTTAGGTTTTGTTTCAACACCAACATGGTGATTCACAACTACCTATAACTCCAGTTCCCTCTTCTAACCTCTGGATCTCCACTGACATAGACACATACATACCACAAACAAACAAACAGAAGGATGAAAGCCCTGAATCTGAATAGGAAACAAGAGAATAACTACATAGGGAAACGGAGGCGGCCTCGAGACCCAGGGACCCAGGGTTCCTTACGGGCTCAGGGAGTGACTCCTCAAGAATTCAGACTCTGAGCTGACATAGTGGGTGCACACCTAATTGCAGATATACAGTAAAATCTTGAATCCAACAGACAGCAACAGAAATCAAGGAGGGGGGGGCTTGGCAGGAAAGACGATGATTAGCCTAGTCAGACCAAAGCAAGCCTAGATCGAGGACTGACTATCAAGTTCCAGAGACAAGGGAGAAAGGATAAGAGCCTGAAAGGTCCACTCTCGTTCAGATGGCCTTGGAATGAGAGGTGGTAAATGACCAGGAACATGCTAGAAAGCACAGCTCACCACCCAGCAGTCTCTACCCATGGCCTGGCCCTTTACCGTGCATGTTGTCAGGAGCCAGCCAATGATGGCCCATCGGGGCAAGATATCAGAACTCAGCACTTCGTTAGAGGGGTGCACTACCCCACAGATGTACCGAATGAGGTCACAGCGCAGAGACTGACTGTCAGGAGTTGAGAGGTACTGGCGCTGAAACCAATCCTGGTACCGCTTTTGCTGGCCAAACCGCACCTGGGGGAGGAGGAAGTGGAGAGGAGGGTGGAATGATGAACAGAAGGAAGCTGGAGGCTTGACTATTCACATGTTTCCTGATGTCCTCTCCTTGTGGGGGACACCCTGGGTAACAAACCAGCCTGCCGTGGCTTTGCATACTGGCGGCAGACTCACTCTTGACAGCGCCCAGAGCCACCCTGGCCTCCAAGGCTGCTGCAACCCCTTTCTGGCTGCTCACTCTCGCACTTGTCCCTGGTTCACCGGCCAGAAGCATCATCTGTTCCCTTTTCTTGAGCAGAGAATGTTCCCGCAGAGCAAGAGCTAGGCCTGGTCACCACTCAGCACACGCAGCTTCTTGACACGGGACGACCTCAACAGGACTATTAACTAAACAGGACTATTAACTGAGGCGTACGCTTCAGACTGGGAAGCAGGCCCTTTCCCAAACACACATCAAATGTTTAAAATGGCAACACTAGAGCCAGATATGGTGGTGAACATAAAATCCCAGCACTCGAAAGCTGATGTAGAAAGAGGGCCAATAGTTCAGAGATAACTGTATACATAGTAAGACCCTGCCTCAATCCAACCACTGGACCAAATAGCAGCACTAGTGAAGGAGGGCCTGGTGCTCTCTTCTAGGCCCCGCAGAAGACACCAAACTAGATCAGAAAGGCTAACAAGATGCTTGCAGACCAACAGTAAGGAAAGAACTGTGGCAGCAACAGTGGCTGAATACGTGAAACTCGGCAACTGTGGTGAGGGCAAAGTCTTTTTATTTTTTGGTTTTTCGAGACAGGGTTTCTCTGTGTAGCTCCGGCTGTCCTGGAACTCGCTCTGTAGACCAGGCTGGCCTCGAACTCAGAAATCCGCCTGCCTCTGCCTCCCAAGTGCTGGGATTAAAGGTGTGCGCCACCACTGCTTGGCAAGGGCACTAAGTCTTAACACACAGATTTGATGACATAAGTAAGATAGAGTGTCACTATGGAAGATGCAACCTCATCTGGGAAAATGTCCCCACCAGATTGGCCTGTGGGCAAGGAAGGCTGTGGTACATTTTCTTCATTGATGGTTGATGTGGGAGGGCCCAGCTCTTTATGGGTGGTGCCACCTGGGGCTGATGGACCGAGGCATCACAGTAAGGCAGAACAAGCGGGAGAGGAGAGCTAGCAAGGGGAACCCTCCACGGCTGGCTTCTGCCTCAGCGCCTGGCTTCGGGCGGAGCTCCTCAGTGATGGACTGTGCTGACTGGAAGTTAAGTGTGACAAGCCCTTTCCTCCCCAAGTTGCTTCTGCTCATGGTGTTTTATCACAGCAAAACAACATATATCTACTCTGAATGTGGCCTTTTAAGACACAATGTTGTTAGGCAGTCCAGGCTATCCTATGCCTCAGTGTCCTCATGCAGGGGCTGACACAACCCTCCTACAATTTGTCTTTTCTTCTTTTTTGGAGACAGTCTTGCTATGCAGCCCTAGCCGGGTGGTTGGAATACATAAAGATCTGCCCCCCACCCCCCCATGTACTGGGATTAAAGTGCATGTCTCTGTGTCCAGTGGTTTTGTCTTTTATAAACACAGGGTCTCATGTAGCCCAGGCTATCTCTGATTTGTAGCAGCTGTCTTCATCAGCTTTCTTGTGCACAGATAAGTTGCAGGTACCGCCACACATCTTTTTTTTAAATGCTTATGTGTTTTTTTATTTTTGCTTCCTTGTTTGGACAAGTTTTCACTATGTATTCCTACAGAACCTCAAATTTGTGGCAATCCTCCTGCCTCTATCTCTCAAGTGCTGGGATCATAGGTATACGCCACCACACCTGGTTACTAATTTAAACTGTAGCATTTGGTCTCAACAGGGTCTCGACATTTCTGTGCTGTCTTGGAAGTCTGAAGGCTGGCTACAGAGGAGCTGGCTACAAAGTCCACTAACCACAGACATCCTCAGAGAGAGGAAAACCACAGTCCTCAGACAGACTTACCACAATGCAACTATAGTTGGTAAACAAAAGGCCTATACTGCAGATAGAATACATTTGTACAATCATGGGAAGGGCTGCTTTTAAAAACAAAACATCCACCAAAGAGCTGGAATTTTGTCTTGCTTATTCAACTCCACTTCTAATTTTTCTTTTCTTGCACTGTGTAATCTGCAAGCATAGACTGAACCAAAAGGTAAGGGACATTACTTAGTCACTCTCAAGTGTGGGTCAGTAGTCAGCAGTGACAAATCTGCACAGGGCTCAACTGACACCTGCCCTTGTACCCCCCTTCCTATGCACAGATGATCTCACCCGGGAAGTCATGAAGAGGAGCTTCGTTTCCATGTCTGGGGTTAGACGGCAGGCTAGAAATTTCCGGGACGTTCTTGACTGAAGTAGCTGCAGAATACCTGAGCCAAACGCAGAAGAGGCGTGTGGAGACCAGAGAAACGGAAGGCGCAGGACAAAACTGGGCGGGTGCGCTTTAACCCACGGGCCTGTTCCAAGACAAGCCCTAGAGAAGGCCAGCAAAGGCATAGAGTGGTTTTCCTCTACTGGCCTCCCAGCCACCCATGATTTTAGAGTTAGAAATAAGTGGGAAATTCAGGGGGAAATATGA
Source organism: Apodemus agrarius (assembly GCA_964023405.1). Classification (NCBI taxonomy): domain Eukaryota; kingdom Metazoa; phylum Chordata; class Mammalia; order Rodentia; family Muridae; genus Apodemus; species Apodemus agrarius. The sequence continues at coordinate 77,822,379 of OZ030007.1, read as the reverse complement.
TGACTCCTAACCTGCCTTCCTGCTACTCAGAGTGACACTATGAAATCCTAGGACCAATGTGATTGTGTGGAACAGCCATAAACACTGCAATCAGAAAGACCTGTAGCCAGATCCTCCCTGTTATTTACTGTGTGGCCTTGAGCAAGTGCCTTAATCTCTGTAAATCTCACTTTCCTGTGTAGAAAGTGAAACATTCATCTTAAGGGCTGTACAGACGATTAACTGAGCCGTACACACCCTCTGACAGAGCCAGGCAACCCAACACCTGCTATGGTATTAGCAGGGAATCACAGTAGCACTGTCTTCTTTTGTCCTCACTTCCAAGGTCCTAGATGGCAGCCTTTAGCTTGTGTGTGCATACACACATTTGTGCTGTGCAGAACCGTTGGAGGTGTGAGGGGGAAAAACGAAGCTACAGAGTTGCTGTTCAAAATACAAAAGGATTCTGGGTAAGTCAAAAGGACAAGAAAAACCTTGTCAGGAGAAAACATACAAGCATGCACGTACACCCTCTGGAATAAGAGGCCAGGCCATTTCTTTTTCTTTTACACAGCTCTAGAAATCAAACTCGGCACTGTAGGTGCTTTATCACTGAGCTGCATCCTGGAGGCCATCTGCGGACTCGGCCGCATGAGGTCGCCCTGACTCCCTGTCTACCACAGTAAAGCTGGGGACTTGGCCATCACCTTGACAAGGAACGGTGGGAAGGGAGGACATCTTTCTGTCCCACGACTGTCTGTCCTTTAAATTTATTTTAATTATCGCTGCATGTATGTGGACGAGCACATGTCACAGTGGTTGTGTGGAGGTCAGAGCACAGCTTTGGGAAGGGGCTGGGACTGAATTCAGGTCATCCGGCCTGGGATCAAGTGAGCTATCTTGACGCCTTGTCTGATTTTTTTCTTTTGGAGGAGCAATGGCAGCTGAAAGCAGCCACGCAGGCCCGAGCCAGGAACCATACAAGCTGCTCTGAGCCTCTGCCGTTCCCACACCCAGATGAAACTGGCACAGCATGTCCTATCTCAAGCTTTCCCTGACTATCAAAATCTCTTCTAGGCCAACTCTGCCCATTCAAAGCCAATCAGGACATACAAGGACAGAGCATATCCAGGTGCTTCCTTACCTGTAAACTGAGGACTCAAGGCCTGAGGGTTATGGATGATGTCTTTCCACAGTAGTTCAAATTCTGGTATCCTAGCAACATTCTGAAGTAATCTTACAAGGTCCCGGCCAATCATCATACATTCCATGAACTGGAGAGGAGGAAGATTGGAGAATGGGGAGCAGGAGAGAGAATAAAAACATGGGTTGTTCCCTTCTGGGGGAAGGACAAAAGCCAACGCACTAGGAAGGAACCCTAACACGATTCTCGTGGAGCAAGGGACTGTTCAGGGAGAAAAGGTGGAGGCTGGGGACCATCACAAGGACAGAGGGGCTGGGAATGGCCGGACCACGCAGACTCTTATCATCAAGTCCCCTCTCTTCCCCTGGATTCAGTTCAAAGGAACTGAGGGCTAGAAAGTAGCACACATATATCCTACCCCAAAGTTCATTCTGTCCATCAGAAAAGACAATTTGTGATAAAAGAAATTATCTGTATCTGTATGGTCTAACAATACTGATTATCAGCATGTGCCTATACAATTATCTGAAAGCATTTTGAATTTATTTATTTATTTTTTGGCTTTTTGAGACAGAGTTTCTCTGTATAGCCCTGGCTGTCCGGGAACTCACTCTGTAGACCAGGCTGGCCTCGAAATCCGCCTGCCTCTGCCTTCCAAGTGCTGGGATTACAGGCGTACGCCACCACGCCCGGCGCATTATGAATTTTTTAAAAAAGATTTTTATTGCCGGGAGGTGGTGGCACACACCTGTAATCTCAGCACTTGGGAGGCAGAGGCAGGCGGATTTCTAAATTCAAGGCCAGCCTGGTCTACAGAGTGAGTTCCAGGACAGCCAGGACTACACAGAGAAACCCTGTCTCAAAAAAAAAAAACCAAAAAAAAAAAAAATTTTTTTTATTCTCTGTGTATCAGTGTTTGCCTACAACATGTGCACAACATGCCTACAGAGGCCGGAGGCGAGGGCTAGGTCCCTGGAACTGGAGTTACACAAGGTTGTGAGCCACCATGTAGGTGCTGAGAACCAAATCCAGATCCTCTGTGAGAACAGCACCTGTTCTGACCTACTGAACTTTGATCTGATGTTATCTGATATTTCTTTTAACTAACTTTTCCTATGTAGTCAGTGTCCTCATAGCTTAGATCTAAAATATCTCTCTTGGGAGAAACTATAGTAAATAATTCATAATCCACCCAAGTAAACACACCGACTACTTCTGGGGGAGGTGGGGTTCATGTGACAGCGGGCACGTGATAGCTGCTGTAGCGCTCCGAGGCCCCGGCCGCAGCTGACATTTCTGGGAGCAGGGGCATTCCACTCCGGCTCCCTGTCCTTTGCTCTTGAGCTGTGTAGGGATGATGAAAGTACCACATCTGAACCACCTGCACCTCAAACAAGGTATCTCTGCCCAGAAGCATAAAGGCCACAGGGACACCACACCTTGGCATCACTTCCTCATACGGTTTGTCCTGCCTGCCTTACCCGTTCCCGAAGCAAGGAGATACAGAAGTCGACTTCCTTCTGGCGCAGGGTCTGGAGCTGGGCGGTCCCATGGTGGTCCACGATGAGGCGGAGGTACGTGTACACGGCCATGGCAATGAGGATGCTGCTCTTCAGCACCCACTCCCTGCAGGGCAGGGAGACATTGCACCACCTCTGGCCAAGACCGCCTCACCCACATCCCTTCTGTGATGGTCACACACTGAGAATAATGTCTTCTGTCTTTTGAGGGTTTCACTCTGGCTGTTAGTATCCAACTATGAGCTGACTAAGGAAGGTAAAGGTAACTAATTTTCCTCACCAGGGAGATGCCTCACAAAGGTAGGTACCAAATGAATCAGTCTCTTATAACGTAAATACATTCACAGCTGCCAATAAAATAACTGTGCTCGTTAACTCATTCAACCGCCAAGGCCCACCATATCTGAGGTGGTGTGCGCTAGGCTTGGGAGAGAGGCAGGCTACGTTTCTCCTGCTGAGCTACGGACAGTGTTTTCCATCAGTAGTTCTCGTAAGTGTGAGGCAAAGACCTCTGGGGGTTTCCAGGACCTTTCCAGGGCCTGGAGTTCTTAGAACAAACTGTGCTAGCCCTCTACCAGGCTTATTATTATAGCCAACCAAACCACAAACCTTTCCCTGGCTCTAACCACTGACTCCACCTTCAGATAATGAGTCACCTGCCCTAACCCAAAATCTTCCAGGATTTGGGGGTATGGGGGAGACATCTGATTTTAAATGGCAAAGCCCATTTCCCCAGAGTTTCGGAATTTCCCTGGAAAACAGAGTGTTAAAAAGCATTATCTGTTCCCAGCTGTTTCAAAAGGGGCAAAGGTAAGATTCAGTGCGGAGGGTTCCCCACACTAATGCTGCCTCTAAGTGCCAAGTCGTCTGTAATTGCTTTGACACCCCTGCTGAAAGGCAGAGAACTAGAGGAAGAGCTTAATTAATGTGAACAGCAACTTCCTGATTCAGGACATGTAATCAAGCCACTTAATTAACTACAGGGCGTGGCCTTCTCTTTTCTTCTTCCTTTTTCTTTTGTGTATTTGGGAGCTGGTTTTTGAAACAGTCTTGCTATATAGCCCAAGCTACATTTGAATTCAGAGTAATTCTCCTGCCTCAGCCTCCCTCCCAAATGCAGAATTATGTGCATGCACTACTAGGCCCAGCAGTGTCTTACTGCCCTTTTGTTCTCACAGAATGGAAATGCTAGCCAAGGACAAGCACTTCCTTTGACCCCCGCGACCCTGAGAATACTTGGAAAGGTTAGGAAAACAGGATGGCAAGCTAGAACACAGTTTTAAACGCCAAGGTATTCCCTTTCACCAAAAGTGTGAAGGGGTCAGGGGTCAGGCAGCAATGTGGCTGCTATGTGACACCTGTATGGGAAATTCAGCTTTAAGGTATGGCTAGAACAGAATCTGACACGGGGAACAGAATGAGAAGAATCACTTTGGAGGAATGTCACTAGCAGAGGCAAAGGACAAATGGCATAATGAAGAGAGGGAGGTGGAAGGAAGACCCTCAAGCCAAAGGCAGCAGAGAAACACAGAGCCCTAAAGAGCAGAGGTCTAGTAAGAAACTTCTAGGAAGCCCCGTTGCTAGTGTGATGACCAGGCCCTGGGCCACTAGGTGGCACTACAGAGCGGGGCTGGGAAGAACATAGCTCTTGATTATGAAGAAAACTATTCTTTCCAACTGAAATGAATATAAGCAATATTAGGTGTCTCAGTTGTTTGGCTACTTGATGTCCTTACTCAGAAAGAGACGCTAAAAAGAAGTGATGCAGAAACTGGGACCACAGCATCAAGGGGAAGCCATAAGCAAATTTACACACTAGAAGGACCCCCCCACTGCCCTTCACTTGGTTGGGGAAAAGGAGACAGAAGGTCACATGTGGCCCCACATCACTTTACAGGCGGGTTCTCTACCCCCAGTCACCTACGCTGCTCCTGTGCCATTCCAAAATAGAGCATGTGCTGGACTGGGGGGCTCGGAGTGGGGAGAGTACCTGCCAGGCCCATGTGGTTGGCTGGCCCCTCTGCTGAGCTCATTTCCCTCCCAGTCTCCCCAAATATAAACATTCCAAGGAGGTCTGGGTCAAAAATAGACCCTTATCAGATGAAACCAGATTTTCTGGGCTCTGAAATATTTTAGCAAGCTTTTTTTTTGTTTTGTTTTGTTTTGAGACAGGGTTTCTCTGTGTAGCCCTGGCTGTCCTGGAACTCACTGTGTAGACCAGGCTGGCCTCGAACTCAGAGAAATCCACCTGCCTCTGTCTCCCAAGTGCTGGGATTACAGGTGTGCGCCACCACGCCCGGCAGCAAGTTCCTTCCTCCCCACTCCTTCATCTTTTGGCATTAGTTCTTCATCTGCCACCAACAGGCTGTCACAGCTCCCCCGTGCCTCAGGACCAGTCTTTCTTCCGCACGTCCCATACCCACACCCCTCACGGCCGTATCTGGCTCTGGCCCCACCCTTCATGGTAGACTCTACCTCTGCTCCGTCAGGATATCCAGAACACTTTCTGCCAACCAGATATTTTTGGCTGTAACATCGCCACCTGATTTCAAAGGGGGGGGGGGAGGGAAGAATCAGAATACAGTAGCTCTAATTAGCAACTCAGCTAATCGAATAAAGGTTTTCAGTCATCCAGAGGGTCCACTCGCCCACCACTGCCCTGACACTAGAATAACCCATTCTCTCTTTTAGGATTTAAAATTTTTCCCTTTGCCTTGAGAGAGAAAGGAAAAGAATGTTCTAGAACTGCCCCCTCACTAGAGAGGATATTGTTCTATCTACCAGAACTGGAGGTAATGCTTTGTCCTTGAAATGTGATGTCTGAGAAAAATAGACCTCAGAAGGCCCAGTTGAAGAGCAAAGGTGGTATCTGCACCAGGGCCTATGAGATGCAGGCAGCTGACGGGCTGCAGTTGTGTCTGGATGTCAGGGCAGAATGTCAGTGTCCTGACAGGCTAAGGGGATCTATACACCAGTCTGTGGATCTCACACTGAACTCCCTGGAGCAGAATTAAAATGCAGTGTTGCCAGACAAAAATACAGGGATGAGAAATGGAGCTGGGAGTGTCAGCAGTTAAAGTGCCAAGAAAGAATAAAAATAAATACTCAGCACACCTATGCTACACATTGCTCTGGATCTCAGTGAAAAAGTTAGTGTTCACCTAGTCACACCACAAAGATGAGGGCCATACACATGAAGTCGTGATTCAGTATCCAGGCGCATCCTGAGGAAAAGGCACAGCACAGCCGGTACATGGTAAGAACTGTCCCAGGACGACTGTGGATGTAAGGCCAGCACAGGCTACATAGCAAGATGGTTTTATTTGAAAAGAAAAAAAGGGGGGAGGGGAGGGGGGAAGCTGGGCGTGGCATGCTCCAGAGGTGGAGTGCTTGCCTAAATTCATGAGGCCTTAGGTACAGGTCTTATCACCACAGGAGACAAAACAAAACAAAACAAAAACAAAAACCAGGCACCGATGGTGGAGAGGAGCTGCAGAGTTGGCCTTATTTTTAATCTATTATTATTATTATTATTATTATTATTATTATTATCATTAATACTTTGTTTCTTGTCTTTATCAAGAAAACAAAACACAAGCAATTTCAAAGCAGGAGAGGTGGCTTGGGCAGACCGTCTTTCTCATATTCATATTTCAGACAGATGTCACGGATGTGAAGATTAAAAACCCCTAAATGTCAGGGACTGTTCTGTGACGCTGTCCCTCAGACTAGCTCCAGTCAGATGCCAAAATCACTAGGGACCCAGTGTTTAGAATGGGGGCGGAGCCAGGGAAATAAAAAAGGCAAATAGCGTCATTCAACTTTCTCTGCACTCCCTGATCCAGCGTGCTCAACTCCAGAGAGATGATCGGCTAACACAGGCCAAACACCTGGTCAGGCCTTAATTCAGCAGGAAAGAAATCAAAGCAAGACTCACCAATCCAAAAGCCCCCTGCGATTTTCTAATGCGGTTTTTTTTTTCCTGCAACATATGTGGCCAGGAGACCTCTACACTAGAGTCCAAACCCCGTCACTTGAGTTTCTCAACCTTTTCCCATTGCCTAGACTGATCTCTGGACTCCTTCCCTTTCTTCTAAGGCTTTAGCTAACAAACTTACCTGCAATCTGCTTCATAAATGTCATGCAAACACCATCAGCTCCCAGAACTCCACTCTTTACTAGTTCCCGAACCAACCACACCAACTAAAGGAAAAAGGCATTGAGAGCAGAGATGTGAGTCTGGAAAAGGAGCCAACTCAGTCACACAGTTGAGGAGCACAGTGACAGAGCTGCTTCCCCGGAAACCCTCCCCTTAGACAGCCCGCCCCATGCCTCTGGCTCGCCCGTGCCTCTGAGCTGTTTTCTAATCTGCAGTTGGAGCCTGAACCTGGCTGGCCTTGTGTGCTGGGCACATGCTCTGGTGACACTCCAGTGCCCCCTCTCTTTTCTTTCTGGCTTACCTGAGTTCGGCAGGTGTCTTGCAACTTCAGGTACTTCTCCATAAGCAGCTGGTTGATTTTGTTCAGGACAATGTTCATTCCGTCACGACTCACCAGAGCCAAGTCCCGGTAGCACTGAGAAGTAAGGTTTGTGAGAAGCCAGTGAGTGGAGACGCGGGCCCACAGCCACTGTTCAAGCCCAACACTGAGGGGCGACTGAGAGGCAGTGGAGCACGCGCTCTCCACTCTGTCTTCTACAGGGCTCCTTCACCGCAAACCCACCCTCCTCTGCCTCGTGGATCAGGGAAGAAGGACTAAAAGACTCTCTAATAAGGCAAGCAAGTCTGCTGGGCCAAGCTCCTAGTCCTGTCCCTGTCCCCAACCTCCCTTTCCAGGAAGTGTCATACTGTTTGATGCCGCAAGCTGAGCAAACCCAGGTGGCAGCCATCTGTGTTTTATCTGCCAGTAAAGGGCCACTGAAAAATGGGTTTGCGTGAAAGTCAAAAAGAAACCCAGAGGTTTTTAGACTTGCTGTAACCCAGCCAGATGCAACAAAGGGAATATAAAAGGACCAGGCTTTGGGAGAAAGAACAGACACAAAACTGTATCTTAGCTTCATATAGCTGTACGTGCCTATAAGCCATCCCAGCATTTGGTGGTTAAGAGAGGGAAATCACAAGTTCAAGGCTAGCCTGGGCTACAAAGTGAGACCTTTGCTTAAAACCAAAACCAAACACTTCCTTTCATTTGAGACAGAGCCTTACACTGTAGTTCAGAATGCTCTGGAGCTCCCGCCTCAGCTCCTGAAGCCCCAGGACTGTGCTAACAGCCTCTGTCGCCAGACATGGCTGTACACCACTGTGCTCCTAGCGCGCAGGAGGCAGAGCCAGATAAACCTCTGTGAAGCCAACCTGGTCTATAAAGGGAGTCCAAGGCCAGCCAGGGTTACACAGAGAAAGTTGTCTCACAACAAAAACAACAAACGAAAACAAACCACAAGCCTTTATTTTTCTCTGAGTGTGGTCAGAGGAAGGCTGTGTGACCAGTGCCTTCACCCCCTCAGTCATCTTGCTGGCCCCCAAACATGACCTTTATTAATTAAATGACTTCGTGTACTCTCTTGAATGACCTTTGCTTTTGCCAAGGATGATGTGTTGGGGGGGGGGGGCTTTAGCATCCTCACCCTGGGAGGGATAAGGACCTGTGCAAGTTTCTTCTGAGTCATTGCTGCCCTCCCCTCAGGCCTTTTTCTACCCTGCTTCTTTCTTCTATGAGGTCAGACCTTAGGGAACCTCATTAGCTGCCTCCTGCACCTGCTGAGTTCTATCCTGTCATGGACTCAGCCAAAAGGGTAAAACATAAGGAGATATTAGCTTCTTAGCGGGATAGAAACCGCAAAAGACATCAAGATTAACAATAAGCCATGTGCGCAGGTACGGGCCTGCAATCTCAGCACTCGGGAGGTAGCAGGAAGAGCAGGCGTTCAAGACCACCCTCAACTACTAGAAAGCTTGAGGACAGTCTGAGCCATGTGAAATCCTGCCAAGAAAGAAGGGAAGAGGGGTATATCATACATAATAGTGACACAGGGTCCTGTCCCTAACCAAGAATCTCTTTGCAATTGGCAGCTGCTGGCACAGGGAAATGGGGTGTGCCGGCCCCACACCGAGACAGCGCATGCTCAGGAGGAGTGGGCACTGCAGACAGGCCCTGCTCTTTTCTTATGGGAATTCTGTTTCATTGTCTTTGGCACCTTTTCTCTTAGTGTGTTGTTTTTATTACTTGTTTTGATTTTCATTTGTGTCTTTGGGTTTTTCATTTGTTTTGTTTGTTGTTTAGAAAGGGTGTCTATCTAGTTCTGGCTGTCCTTGAACTCACTAACCAGAACAGGCTGACCTGGCACTGCCTCTCAGGTGTTGGAATTAAAGGCATGTGCCACCATGCCCAACCATCATTTGTTTGTTTGTTTTTCGAGACAGGGTTTCTCTGTGTAGCCAACCATCTTTTTTTTTTTAAATATTTTAAAATTTTATTTATATCCCTGTAGCTGTCTTCAGACACACCAGAAGAGGGCGTCAGATCTCATTACAGATGGTTGTGAGCCACCATGTGGTTGCTGGGAATTGAACTCAGGACCTCTGGAAGAGCAGTCAGTGTTCTTAACCGCTGAACCATCTCTCTAGCTCCCCACCCCCATCATTTTTATGGTTTTGTTTTTGTTTTGGAGAGCAAGAGCACAATTAGGTGGGTATGGATATGGGGAGGATCTGAGAGAAGTTAGAGAAAGAGAAAAATGCTAAAAAAATAAATTGAGTATGTTACTTATTATTCCCTGAATTTGTACAGGTGAGGAAGTAGGCTCAAGGAGTGAAAAGGGGCGGAGAAAGAAACAGGAGGGTGGGGAGCGGAGGGAGAGGAGAGGAGGAATGGAGGGGAGGGGAGGGGCAGGAAGCAGCCTGCCTGTCTGGATAACGACAGAGACTAGAGAAAACCAACATTGAAATGCAGCTATAAGCCTAGCCCAGACAGCATGAGGAGGCCCCGTCACAAACAAACAGATCCAGGCTGCCTAATTCTGAATTCCATCCATACACACCTCACACACAAATATGAAAACTAAGTAAGACAAGACTGCTAGTGATGGCCGGGCGTGGTGGCGCACACCTGTAATCCCTGCACTTGGGAGGCCGAGGCAGGCGGATTTCTGAGTTCGAGGCCAGCCTGGTCTATACAGTGAGTTCCAGGACAGCCAGGACTACACAGAGAAACCCTGTCTCGAAAAACCAAAAAAAAAAAAAAGAAAGAAAGAAAGAAAGAAAGAAAGAAAGAGAAAAAAAGAAAGAAAGAAAGGAAGGAAGGAAGGAAGGAAGAAAGGAAGGAAGGAAGGAAGGAAGAAAAAGGGAAAACAAGCACAAATAGAATTCTACTTAAGTTAAAATGACTGGCCGTTCTCCTGGAAAGTTAGCCTACGTTAAGAGCTGCTGCCCCCTTCCCCTTTACAGGCACCCCAAGCTGCATCAGGAGTTAGAAAAGCAGGGTCCCGCACCCACAAATAGTCTGTTGATGTAAGCATCCCCGTCAGGATACCAGGAGCG